>PITA01017383.1:0-43493 GCA_004023965.1 Spilogale gracilis | reverse complement strand
TTTATGGAGAGTCCTGAATTCCAAGTGTTAATAATTAGAGGTAGGTCAGAGGTCTGGAGACAAGTTCTGTTAATACCTGAACAATGTGTGAGGCAACTTTAATGGGAAGCTTTAGTAGATGGAGCCTTTCACCATCATTTAGATTGTGGATCTTACGAGAAGGCCTAATGAATTTATGTGAAATTACTCGGGTCTTTGATCTCAGTGAGAAAATCCATCAGAAAGATGATCAGATTTTCTGGGTTTCTGCCTTGCATTAGAATGCCTGAAAGCAACTCCAAAAATCACGAAACCGATTCCCTAGGGCCAAGGAATATGTATCACTGCAGGTCTGCGAACCAGTGTCTCAGAGGGTGGGACTCGAGAATCTGCCTTTTTAAGATGCTTCCATGGTTATTCTGATGATCGCCCGAATGGGAACTGAAGCTGCAGGTTGAGAAGTTTTCATATACTTGCTAGAGGATCCCAGGTTTTCTTGGTCGGTGAAGATTGTGTATTGACAGCCCTCTATTAAGGGAATTTTAAAAAAAATTGGTGTTTATTGATAAAAAGAACTGTATTCTGTTGGATGACAGTGAGTTGTCAGCTATAGAAATTGGTAGCTCGGTATATTAGAGTTTTGTTAAGGTTCTCGAGGCATTCCTTGGAGGGGTACACATGATTATTTACCCTAACTGAGATCCAGGGACGGCTTGTTTAGATGGTACATTTGAAACAAATGCTTTTCTTTAGTTGGCTCTGAGGGGCCCCACAGCTTTGTAAGAACTGATGAGGAAGGGCATTGCGGGCTGGAGAGGGATGGTGAGTTTAAGGAAGTGAACACTGATAAAACTGAGTAATTTTTGTGTATTGCAAAGTTGACAAATGGTTCAAAGGCAGTCCCTGTGGCTGTTTTGTAGGGGACCCTGTTTTAGTCTCTCTGGAGAGAGAATATGTGCAAAAGATGTAAGGGCTTACTAGCCAAAGGTATACACTTCAGGCTTGGCATGGAGCCAGCATCTGTGAGCCATGAGCCACTGCAGTACGGGTTGTGTATGCTGGTTATGTTTTGGGCAACTGGAGGCAAGGTAAAAACATCTGTTTACAGGACAGTAAGGCCAGAGAAGACCTCCTTTCTAAGCTCAGTGCTGCGCCGTGGCTTGTCGAATACACCCCCAAACCCCTGTCAGGAACTATAGCGTCTTTATCCGGTCTAGAATGGTTCATTTTTCTCCTCTACAACCTTCAGCAGGACTATTGGATTTTTATAGAAGTCTTGCTTTATTACCCGCCCCCCACATCCAAAACTGTACTGGTGTTTGAAGAGCTCTTAGATGTATTTTATCTTTTTTTTTTTTTTTTTTTAAGATTTTATTTATTTATTTGACAGAGAGAGAGAGAGATTGCAAACAGGCAGAGAGGCTGGCAGAGAGAGAGGAGGAAGCAGGCTCCCTGCTGAGCAGAGAGCCCGAGGTGGGTCTCAATCCCAGGACCCAGGATCATGACCTGAGCTGAAGGCAGAGGCTTTAACCCACTGAGCCACCCAGGCGCCCAGATGCATTTTATCTTAAGTTCACTGAATGAATTGTAATTATAATACACAAGGGTAGGGTCTTCCATCTTTCCCTTCTTTCTTCCTTTTTTATTTATTTTTCCCTTAAGATAAATGACTGTAATTATTATTGGGCCAGATACAAAGATCCTCTATGTAGATTTTTTCTGCAAGATAATGTAAGGAACTACTTAACTTTTTTCTCTCGCAGAAAACATCAGAACCCAAACTGAATCTATACTATGGATTAGAGGTCTCTTGAATTGTTATATGGCTCAGTAAGAGTTCATGCACCTCTCCCTCTGTCTTCTCCTGGAGGAGGTGAAATGGAGGTACCGTGTTATCAGCACTCTTCCTCTGCTTCCTCCTTCTTCTTCTTCCTCCTCTTCTTCCTCTTTCACAGAAAAGCTGATTGAAACTGGCTTAAACAATAAAGGGAATTCATCAGCTTATAGAACTTAAAAAGACTAGAGGTGGGCTTCAGATAAGGCTTGGTCAGTGGCTGAAGTAATGTAATTTAAGAACTTAGTTTCTTTCTGTTTCTTTTCCTTTCTGCTCTGCCTTTGAGTGTGTTGATTTTATTCTTTGTCTTTGTAGCCACCCAGCAGCTCAGTCCCTTCTCTGGTAAACACAGAGTTATTACTGTAGTTCAGACTTTATATTCTCCCACCATGGAAAGAAAGAATGCTTTTATTTCACAGAAATCTCAACTGATGTCTTCATTGATCTTACTGGCTAGATGCTAGGTGTGCAGGAAATGTTGATAGGGTTAGGCAGTCAGGACCGGTGGGGCTTGGCATGGAGATTCTTACTAATGGGGAGGAGTGGTTTCTCAAAGGAAATCTTTGTTACCAGAAGGAGGGAAATGGGTGTTGGACATCAAACAATAAATGTCTTCTAAATCTGGATTTAGAACAATGATGTTATATGGATCTGGGGCTAGGAGGTAGATTTTTTAGGGGGAGGGATAAAGACACTTGAAAGCTTCTACTACCCCATATATTGTATTTTGTGGATATCTTGTCATTTAGCTGGTGTTACTTTGCATTGCTTTTTTTCTTTCTTATAGCTTTTTTTTTTTTTTAAGATTTTATTATTTATTTGAGAGAAACACAGCTAGAGAGGGAACACAAGCAGGGGGAGAGAGAGGGAGAAGCAGGTTTCCCGCCGAGCTGGGAGCCCAATGGGGGACTCAATCCCGGGACTCCAGGATCATGACTAGAGCCCAAGGCAGATGCTTAATGACTGAGCCACCCAGGTGCCCCACTTTCTTATAGCTTCTTGTGGTTGGACTAACAGAAACAGTTTGGGGTATAGTCTCCTTTTTAGCTGACCTTTCCCCTCATCATTTACACACAAAGTGTGTTGCTAGGGCACTGGTGACATTAAGACCACTGGCCAGGAAGGTCCAAGACTGGGGTTTTGACTAAGTGGAGGAAGATCTGACAAGTCCACAAGTCTGGAATTCAGTCCAAGGAGCTCAGCTAAGGTCAGGAGAAGCAGTTGTATAATAAAAATCATTGTAACCCAGAGGCCAAATCTAGCTAGGGAAATCCTCAAGGGCAGAGGTCAGAAACCAGGTGCCAGAGCCTGCAGGTGTTTCTCTAGTTAAAAGTAACTTGGTTGAAGCTCTTTGTTCTGTCTTGTTCCATACTGCTCATTCCTATGGGTCTCCTTGTGATTACATAGTTGGAAAGAAATGAGAATTTACCCTGAGGTCTGGTTCTGGCTGAGGCAGGCAAAGAATTGCTGTTTTGATTCAGGAGAATGGGTAGGACTCCTAAGATGTTGTGACTCACCTATGGCTCAAAACCAGTCAGTGCCACAAAGGGTCATTAAGCTTGAATGATCTTTCACTGTGATATAAATAATTTGCTCCAAGCTCAAAATCTATGGGTAGAAGTTGGGATTTGTAACTCTCTAAGTTTAAAAGATTCCTGAAGACATTTTCTACTGAAAAACGAAAGCCTAACAAAGTGTTTGCTTTAACTAAATGATTGCAGTTAATTTCTTGTAAAGAAACACAGAAGCACACATTAACTTAAAATAAGCTCACACTGTTGTTTCTTGTAGTACAGCCAGGAAAACCAGTAGCAAGCTGTCTCCTTCAAAATCACATCCCTGGATGATATTCGAGCAACCTGGACAATTTCAGTACATCCCCAGGAAAAACAATTTGAATTAAGTTAGAAATCATATCTGCCAATTTTCTTTCTGCTATTGCAATGTTGCCTTTTATTCTTAGAATCTGAGTAGCCAAGATTGAGAAGGTGTGTGGCATTAGTGACTCAGATAAATGGCAATGTTCATTTCAGTGGCCCAACTAATTTGGGCCTCAAAGGATTTTTTTTTTTTTTTTTTTGGTAATTGATGGGATCTTGGTGAGCTGAATGTGTGCTCAGCATAAAGGAAATTAAATTTATGTTCTTTAAAACACTTTGTTGGCTACACAAAAGGAATTTTTTAATGCTTAGGGCTTATTAATCAAATTTTAGTTTACACCAGCATTTTATGCAAAATTGAACTTCATATTATTATTCACTCTTTTTTGGTGAACAGGAAGTATAAAGCTCGAACATTTTGGCCCCAAATAGATTTGATTTTATTTTCAGAAGATAGCACCTTAAAGTTGTATGGATATAGATGACACCTTATAGAGGAACTAGAATTGATTTAGTTATTATTCAAGTCCGCATCCTCCAAAGTACTTCTATTTGGTTGGTGTTCCCAGTCTTAGTCCTTTTATCCATGTCATAGGAAAGCTCCCATTCTTATTCTTGAAGTGGTTATATAATTGAGAGAGGAAAGGCTAGTAAGGATTATGTGGAGGGTACTCTTTCTCGTCTTCTCAACCCCACTGCAGCTGAGGGGGTTTCCAAGATAGAAAAGAATCTGCTCTGCTTTCTTCCTTTTAATAAACAAGAAAGGTTGGACAAAGGGATGTGGCTTGAGATCCTTCCCTCCCTATTCTATCCAGTCCTTGTGTCTTATCATCTATCCATCCCCAATTACAAAGAAAGAAACAGAACTTAGAAATGCATTGGATAACCCTAGAGACCTATGTGAAGTGGCAGTTTAAGATGACATGGCTGCATGCTGGTCATCTTTTTAAGGAGAACTGAAAGGTCATGTTACAGTAACTTCTGATGGGCAAGAAGGGATGCTGCAGTTTTTTTTTTTTAAAGAATTTATTTATCTGACAGAGATAGAGACAGTGAAAGAGGAGTACAAGCAGAGGGAGTGGGAGAGGGAGAAGCAGGCTTCCCGCTGAGCAGGGAGCCCAATGTGGGGCTCGGTCTCAGGACCCTGGGATCATGATTGAGTCAAAGGCAGGCGCATAACGACTGAGCCACACAGGCGCCCCAGGATACTGCAGTTTTTAAATTTTCTAAATGGAACCAAGGGTATAGTTGTAGATATTTTTGTATATTCTAGATTAAAAGCATGTTTACCTGTGGAAGAAACTAAACAAGTAAAGTAAACCAGTTCCAGTGATTCTGACACTCTAGCACAAAATCGGGATGATAGAAAAATTCTCGCGTGATGCACCAGTGGTGGGTCATCCCTCTGTTGATATTTGAGAATTCCTCAGATCTCCTCTGTTAATTGGAAGTTTTGCTTACCTAGGAACTGTGGGTGATGCCCTATTGAATGGCATTTCAAAAAGTTAAGCTTTAAGATTCCTTGTTTTGCCTTTTTTTCTATTACAAGTCTGTCAATTCTGTCACTGGGAAAATCATGTGGAAAAGTGGTCTTTCAGCCACTAAGGGATTGTGAATTTTGTTCAGGACATTACCTTTGTCCTTCTCAAGGATAGGTAATTGTCATGTTTTACACTGACCTACAATCAGGATCACGTTACCATTAGTAGCTAGGAGATTTTATTGGTTGTAAGCCACAGAACAGACTACTGTATTTTATCCTTCAAGGCAATACAAAGTCCTTTTAGAAAGATCCTAGGTCACAAATTTAATAATAACAACAGCAAAAATCAGGGAAGTTGGTTTTTGGTTGGGAGGCAGGTCAGAACCTTGGAGAGCTCTACGAGTAAGCTGGGGGGCAAATGACAGCCAGAAGCTTCCATGGCTGGCCCAAATAGACTAGATTTTTTTGAGAAGATGCCAGTTCCATTTTGCTTATGGTCAAGATATGAGTGATTTAAGGTGACAAATCTCTTTCAATCTAAGCATGAGCTGTGTATTTGTGGACTAATTGGTAACTTGGGGCTAATGTCTTGAACATGCATTTCTCCAGCACATCTTCTTGTCCTCTAGGTCATTTTATGAGTTTGAATTACTCTTATCAGGGCTTCTGGTACCAAGATGAAGATGGTCACAAACAGGAACGGCAGAGGAGCATAAGATTTCACTCAAGTGTTCACTATGTATTAGACGAGATCCATTTTTCCAGTAGAATTTTTTTTTTCCTGATGACATCTTAGGTAAAACTTCAATAAAACCAAAGCCAAAGCCAAACCAAACCAAGCAAAAAACAGACTGGCAGAGGTGTTCTGGTGAATGCAGTATTTAAGAGGTCTGGAGTGCCTTCTGCTCAGATTACACCTGGCTCCCTCAGTAGCCATCGAACACAGTAGCAAATGACCACATTTCTACAGCATACATTCAGTTTGCTTGTCAGATGCAGTTCCCAAGTAAGTGTGAAGATTTAATCTGACTACTTCTAGGAATACTTTTATTAGCCCATATTAATTCCAGAAATGGCCTTATACTGGTTGTCTTCTTACTTATTCATTTCAGTGTCAGAAATTTGTATTTTTCCGGTTAGCTTTTGTGCTTCCCAGAACCCACTGAGTTTTCAAAGACCATAGTTTTTTTTAATTTAATTTTATTTTTTTCAGTGTTCCAAGATTCACTGTTTATGCCCCACACCCAGTGCTCCATGCAATACGTGCCCTCAGTACCCACCACCAGGCTCTCCCATTTCCCCTCCTCCTGCCTCCAAGTCCCTCAGTTTGTTTCTGAGTCCAAAGTCTCTCATGTTTCGTTTCTCTCCCCGAATTACCCTACTTCCCATTTACTTTCCTTCCCTTACTATCTTCTATATTACCCCTTATGCACCACATGTAAGTGAAACCATGTGATACTTGACTTTCTCTACTTGGCTTATTTCACTCAGCATAATCTCCTCCAGTCCGGCCCATGTTGCTACAAAAGTTGGATATTCATGCTTTCTGATGGAGGTGTAGTATTCCATTGTATATATGTACCACATCTTCTTTATCCATTCATCGGTTGAAGGGCACCTTGGCTCTTTCCACAGTTTGGCGATTGTGGCCATTGCTGTAATGAACATTGGGGTACATATGGCCTTTTTTTTCACTACATCTGTATCTTTGGGATAAATACCTAGTAGTGCAATTGCAGGGTCATGGGGTAGCTCTATTTTTAATTTTTTTTTTAAAGATTTTTTTTATTTGACAGAGAGAAATACAGCCAGAGAGGGAACACAAGTAGGGGGAGTGAGAGAGGGAGAAGAAGGCTTCCTGCTGAGCAGAGAGCCCGATGTGGGACTCGATCCCCGGTCTCCAGGATCATGACCTGAGCTGAAGGCAGTCGCTTAACCAACCGAGCCACCCAGGCGCCCCTATTTTTAATTTTTTAAGGAATCTCCACACTTTATTCCAAAGCAGCTGCACCAACTTGCATTCCCACCAACAGCGTAAGAGGGTTCCCCTTTCTCCGAAGCCTCTCCAACACTTGTTGTTTCCTGTCTTGTTGATTTTGGCCATTCTGACTGGTGTAAGGTGGTATCTCAGTGTCGTTTTGATTTGAATTTCCCTGATAGCTAGTGATGATGAACATTTTTTCATGTTAGCCATTTCTCTGTAGAGAAGTGCCTTTTCATGTCTCCTGCCCATTTTTTGATGTGTTCATCTTCTTTTTGGATGTTGAGTTTGAGTAGTTCTTTATAGATCTTGGATATCAGCCCTCAAAGACCATAGTTAACAACAAATTCATACATCATGGCAACAATCTCAGATTTCAGACTCCTTAGGCCCTGCTTCTAAGGATAAAGATAATTGTTAGAGTATTTCAAAATAAAGCCACTGAGGATTATAAAATGACCTTATTTAATTTTCTGCTTTACCAGTATTTATTTCTGTGAGTACCCTACACCATTTAGTGGAACAGAATACAAGTGTAGTATACTCACACCTTCCACACACTCCATTTTGTTCTTAACACTTGAATTTTCTCAAAAATAAAACCCCAAAACATTAACTACAAGTTAACTATAAAGGATGTGATTGGCAGTGCTGTCTTGTCTTTTTGTTAGCTGCATGACTGTAAATGTGTGGAGGGTAGTAATATGGAACTGGAAGTAGACTTGCTCCGAGGAATCCCGGTTAGCTTCTCTTGATTGTGCTTCCCTGTCACCTGTCCTTACATTTCATGAGAAGTTGCTGTATTTTGGGGCACCGGGGTGGCTCAGTCTTTAAGTGTCTGCCTTCGGCTCAGGTCATGATCCTGGAGTCTGGGGATCGAGCCCCACATCAGGCTCCCTGCTCGGCGGGAAGCCTGCTTCTCCCTCTCTCACCTCCCTCACTTGTGTTCCCTCTCTAGCTGTGTTTCTCTCTGTCAAGTAAGTAAGTAAGTAAGTAAGTAAGTAAGTAAATAAATAAATAAATAAATAAAATCTTAAAAGTTTCTGTATTTTAAGAAAGTATAAAGAAAGTTTAAAATAATTTCATTTAAATGATTTTAGGTGATGCGTTAGAGGAGTTATAATGCACAGTGTGGACATTCATTTTTGATAATATTTGGTCCTCTTACAAATAGGTCAGATTCATTTTTATATTTTGTATTCCCTAGATGAAGGGACATTTAAAAAAATCATGCTGTCCAGTTGCAGTTCTGTTAGAAATGTAAAGTGTCGTCAGTCATTTCCTAAGACTTCCATTCAGAGAAATGTAACACAAAAGTGTTTTGGTTGAGAGAAGCATAATAAGTTCCTACAACTGTTGCCATTACATTACATTGCCATTACTAGCATATTGCAGTAGCTTTCTGGAAATGTTCTGTGAGGTTTAGAATTTAAGAAACAGTTCAAGGCTACTTAAAGCATATTTATTTAGGATTAAGTGATGCAAGATTTGTTCTCCAGAAGGCTATGAAGCTGGTTAACCTTGAGCTGATAAAAAGAGACAGTTGAAGTCTGACCTTATGAAATATGTAAATGGCAAGTGGAATTTCTTAAATTTTGAGATGGAAACACAGTTTGGGATAAAATACTTGAAGTAGACTATTCTATTATCAAAAATTTATAGTTTACCTTTATTAAAATATATGCATGTGTTATGTATGTGGACAGACATATGTATGGATAACAATACAATTAGAAAATGTGGGAAGTATAGAACATCATGAAACAGGAAAAGAGATCTCGGGTAGATATCTCCCAAACTGTAAGCATCAGTTGTTAACATTTCTCCTAGTAATTTGTTTTTTAATGCATAGATATTTTTTAGTGTAGGAGCTTAGGAAGGAATGGGAATAATCAAAGTTAAGATCTTAATGCATTTATAAATACTGTATTTATAAATTTACTGTAGCCCAGTATTTATAAACATACTGGCTGCATATTATTCCTTTGAGTGACCATAACAGTTTTTCAACTATTTCTTACTATCAGGCATTTAGGTTATTTGCAGTTTCATGATATTTTAAATGACTGTACATTTTTTTGCCTGTGGTGCTTCCCTCCTCCCCTTATTTTCGCTTTTCTCTTAGGTAGATTGTGAGAAATAGGACTTCTAAGGGGTTTTGAGGATGAACATTTTTGTGATTGTTGAAAAAAATATATAAACTGCTTGTATCAGTTTTCACTGTCATGTGTAAAAGTGTCCATTAAACTGAATCCTACTTAGCATTAGCTATTTGCTTAAAAAGTGAAGAGCTGGCCAAATCACGAGTCCCTTGAGAGCAAGAGACAATTTGTGGGGCCGAGTCCCCATTTTGGAGTAAAAGTGAGGCTACTGAATTCAAATTAACCCCTGATTCAAGGGAGGCTGGTCGAACTATGGGAGCTGGGGTATGTAGCTTCAAAGAGCGGGGAGAAGGTGCAGAGTGAGCGAAGCTCGAGGTGATCAAGAATACCCAAGAAGGGTCAGACATGGCACCTCACACAGTCCCAGTGTGGCTCTTTCTGGGGGATGAGAGTAGTCTGTTTGGGGAATGGGGGGGATCTAAAATAATTTGTGAGGGTGACTTTGTTCTTGATACTCTTTTATGCTATTGGAAAAGTGCTGCTTTCTTTTACCCTGTATATATTATTTCTTCAATGAAAAGTTGGTTTATGAAAAAGAAGAAGCCAGAGAAATAACATTTCTTTGCTTATTAGTAAGATTGCATGCTTTTCACATATTGTTAATCCATTTCGATCTCTATTTTATCTGAGTGCCAGACAGTACAACATTTTGTGGTATGAAGTGTCAAATAATTCGTTTTTATTAATGGAAAATTTTTGTTATAAGATTTATTTTTGTTAAAGAGAAATCTTTCCCCTTAGATTTCTTTTCTCTTCATTATTAGGCAGTGATGGGCCCCAGGGCTCATTTGCTAATGTGCTTATTTTCCTCCTTTATCTCCCCAAAGATATGAACTTAGTACATTGTTTCTCAATTTCTTTCCTGGATTGATATCCTTGTGTATGTCTACATTTGCCTCAGGATGGCTCAGAAGCCATGTTTCCAGTAAGTGAGATGTGAATTGGGGGGGGGGGTGAGCTAGACCTCTGAAAATAGTATCCCTCACTCTGTTTTTGACATAAGGAAGCTGGCAGGGAACTGAGGGTGGGTTGGGCATGTTCAAGGTTGTGGGGCATTGATTTGGGGGTGTGCATGTGCGTCGGAGTGCCTTGATGAGGGAGAAATGTGGGAGGGTTGAGGGTCTTAGGAGGTTCCCTCAAGTCAGGCAGCCTCGGGCGGGGGAGCCAAAGTAGGAACCCCGAATTAATGCCAGGTATAAGCTACGTTGTGGCTATAGAGAGGTGGGTGCCAGGTGTTTGGTTGGAAACTGGTATTTCAGTGAATCGAGGAGAGAGTTGGCAGATTTATATTCTATACTATCACTTACCCAAACCTGAATATCAAAAGAACTCTTCAGGAGCGCCTGGGGGGGCTCAGCCCTTAAGCATCCGCCTTAGGCTCAGGTCATAATGGTTCAGATCATGATCCTGGAGTCCCTGGATCCAGTCGCTTCTCCCTCTCTCACTCCCCCTGCTTGTGTTCCCTTTCCATCTGTGTTTCTCTCTAATAAATAAATAAAATCTTAAAAAAAAAAAAAAAAGAACTCCTCTCTAGTTACCCAGTCTTTAAAATGAACTGACATAGACTCTTAATCTCAGGAAACTAACTGAGGGTTGCTGGAGGGGAATGGGGTGGAAGGGATGGGGTGGCTGGGTGGGGGACATTGGGGAAGGTATGTGCTGTGGTGAGTGCTGTGAATTGTGTAAGACCGCTGATTCACAGACCTGTACCCCTGAAACAAATAATACATTATATGCTAATAAAAATTAAAAAATAAATAAATTGAAAAAAATGAACTGATCTGACACCTCCCTGAACTGCTTCATCAGTATTCAGTGAGAGTGAGGAAAGTTTCATGCTAGTAGTTAATTCTTTTACTTTTGTTTATTTACTTTTATTGGGTTTTATCACTTTCTTCTAAATTGTGTTTCATTCCTTGTTTTTTAAATCTCTCTTTTTTAAAGATTTTATTTATGTACTTGTCAGAGAGAGAGGGAGGGAGGGAAGGAGGGAGAGCACACAGCAGGAGGAGTGCAGGCAGAGGGATAAATGGACTCCCCGCTGAGCAGGGAGCCTGATGTGGCAGTCCATCCCAGGACCCTGGAATCATGACTTGAGCTGAAGGCAGATGCTTAACTGACTGAGCCACCCAGGCACCCCATGAAACCTCTTTTCTGTTCTCTTTTCTCTGGTAATATGTGTCCTGTGCTTACTTTTTGTGGCCATCCTCATTGCAGATTTCTTCTTTCATGTGTGACCAAAAAATAAGTAGGCTAGAATTTAATATATATAGAATAATATATGTGTGTACATATTGTGTGTGTATATGTATAGTAATATAGAGGGAATTGCTTATTTTTCTCTAACTTCTAAAGAGACTTCTTTTTTTTTGAAATTAAGATTTTACTTATTTATTTGACAGATCACAAGTAGGCAGAGAGAGCAAAGGAAACAGGTTCTCTGCTGAGCAGAGAGCCCGACACGGGCTTGTATCCCAGGACCCCGAGATCATGACCTGAGCTGAAGGCAGAGGCTTTAACCCACTGAGCCACCCAGGGGCCTGTAAAGAGGCCTCTTAATTTATGCCTTGAGCTACACCCTCCACACTACTCCCCGCACTCTGTACTGGCTTGCATACTTCCCTGAAGAAACTTTGGATATTTTCTCTGTCTCTATCCAAGAGAGTGAAAAGTTCCAACATCTGCCTTGTTAAACCATTTTAAAAATATGTCCTAGTCTTAGGAAGTGATAGCAATCTTGTAATATCTTCTCTGTTCTCTCCTTTGAAACAAAGTGGCTCAAACCACAAATTACGTAAGTGAAAGTGGTCATGTAGCAATAGTGGGGGGATTTTTATTTTGTAGAGCCCGTCTGTACCTCCCTGGATGGGGATGCTTTTCGGCTAAGTCATTTCCCAGTGAAGAGTACACTGAATGGCCAAAGAGGTCAAATGTATTTCCATTTTAATGTATTAAATTGGAGATTGTATTTTAATGGGAAGGGACTTGTTAGCATATCTTTATGCATTTAACAGTTAGGTGAATTACTTGAAATGAATTCAAATTGATAAGAGATGTTTGCCAGCTTATATGCTCATATACATATAATATGAATTATTCATATATTTCATATATATTATATGAATATATAAGATGAATTTTTTAAATTGTGGGATATAGGCTGGTAACTTACCACACAGGTAGAGAGAAATGATAGAATTAAAAAAGTACAAGTTGAGGTAGCTAAACTTTTTTCTTTCTGTCCTAGAACAAGGAGGGACTTGACCACTGACCAAGAAATGGAAGTTGTTTATTTTTCCTATTAATGTTTAATGATGATCTCTGAAGGAAATGCATAGCAAGTTACATAATCATTTTAAGTTCTGTCCTGTGTTGTTATATCCTTTTTTAAAAAAGATTTTATTTATTTGAAAGAAAAAGAGAAATCAAGGGAGATGGAGCAGGGGGAGGGGCAGAGGAAGAGGGAGAAGCAGACTCTTCCTGAGCAGGGAGCCCAATGTGGGGTTTAACCCCAGGACCCCAGGATCATAACCTGAGCTCATCAGCAGACTGAGCCACCCAGGTGCCCTGTGTTGTTATATCCTATTGATATTTTGTGGTCTTGAGTAGCTCAAAAGGAGTTTTCAGAATCTTTTTTTTTTTTTTTTATTGTTACTAAATTTTTTTTTCCCAGTGTTTCAAGATTCATTCCCCATTCCCCACACCCAGTGCTCCACGCTTTAGGTGTCCCCAGTACCCACCACCAGGCTCTCCCATCCCTCCACCCCGCTCCCTCCAAGTCCCTCAGTTTGTTTCTGTGTTCAAAATCTCTGTTGTTTCGTTTCCCTCCCTAGATTACCCTAGTTCCCATCCGTCAGAAAGGATGAATACCCAACTTTTGTAGCAACATGGACTGGACTGGAAGAGATTATGCTGAGTGAAATAAGTCAAGAAGAGAAAGTCAAGTATCGCATGGTCTCACTTACTTGCGGTGTATGAGGGGCAAACTGGAGGACAGTGGCAGAAGGAAAGCAAATGAGTTTTCAGAATCTTAACGTCTAGAAGTTGGCCAGTGAGGACTTTTGTACTTTTCTTATCACCAATTCATCGGTAGGGCTGTCTTTCACTCACTCTATATGCTCAAGAGCTTACTTTTTCCTCCATTCATCGAATCTTTATTTGAACATCCCTTAAGACCTGTCTCCTGTACATAAGAAAGCATTTCATGATTTCCCCATTGTTATTTGGTGCCTGTACATCAGTGCACTTGGTAGGTCAGAGTAATTGCTGTCCTTTTAAAAGGATGCATTTTTTTTTTAAAACATTTGTTTGTTTTCTTTTGGTAGAAGACTTTTTTGGTGACATTAGTTATGATATTAATGAATGTGATTATGTGGTACTATATAATTGAAATGTGTCAATGTTTGCAGATCTGCATAACTTCGTGAACCAGTATTTTCTAAATGACCAAATGCATGATGGTACAAAATCATACATTAGGTAGAAGATACATTTGAAGTACAGGGTAGATGAATGGAATTTAATGTAAGAGTATGAAACATTTATTAATATAGTTTCAGATTCCACATTGCAGCCAACCTTTAAGAAACTTCCACTTGTTGAGTTTTGGTATAGTATCCAAGAAGAATATATCTAGAATTATTTGACAAGGCTATTAAAATACTCCTCTCTTTTTTTAAAGTACATATTTGGGTAAGGCTGGATTTTTTTTTCATATCCTTCAGCCGAAACAACATATTGCAACATTGAACGTAAAAGCAGAGATGAGAATTCAGCTCTTATTAAACCAGACATTAAAGAGATTTGCAAGAATGTAAAACAATGCCATGCTCTATTTCTTTTGGAAATCCTAGTGATTCCATTAAAAATGTTTCTGTGTTAACATGTAGTTTAAAATTTCTCAGTTTTCATTTTTAATATAGTTAATTTAATCCGTTTAATTCATCTACACAGAAGCTCTTTGGTTTTTTCAATATATATATTTTTTAAGAGTGTAAGAGGTTTCCAAGACCAAAATGTGTAAGAACCTTTGGTGTAGTGCTTAAGCAGGGACTTGGAGCCAAATTGCCTAAGTTTGAAACTCGACTTGATTGTTCAGTAGCTCAGAACAAGATACTGAACTACTTTTGCCTCATCTGTAAAGTAGTGTACTTTATACTTTATAAGGTTGTGATATGGATTAACTTGAATATATGAGAAGTTCTTAGAGTTTATATAGCATTTGGCAAGCTATATAATTATCACCTTTTGAACATTGGTAGTGTAACATGTATTCTCTTTTATTGATGCTGTATTTCTAGTTTTCTAGAGATTGGGTGTTTTGGGCTATTAACATGGTCAAGTGTTATCAGTAGAGTCCTGGATCCACAGATATCCTATATCTGCAATCTTTTCCATAATCTTTTTTCCTCCAGGTCAGTGGTTCTCAACCTTTGCTGTGCATTTGAATCACCTTGGGGAGCTTTAATTTAAAACAAACACCCCAATACCCAAGACCTCAAAGAGAGACCTCAGATTAACCCAATTGAACCAAAATCAGGAGGTAGGGGTAGGGTCCAAGTATTAGTATTTTTATAGCTTTCCAGGTGATTCCATTGCAAAGACCTGTAACCAGTACTCTGGGGTCTGACTCTCTGCCTGGAGGTTCTGTCTTTCCCTCCCTGTTCTCCAGTAAATTGGAGCTGATTTCTTTCTCACACACTTCATACTGTCTTGCCTGGAGGTATGCTAAGTGTTCTTGCTCTTCGGTTCTGCTACCAAAGGAATTGTCATTCCCTTTTCCCTAAAATTCTCTCTATATATGATTTAACATGCATATAAATGATTATTCTGAGCCAGGCATGCTTTGGGTGGTACTCCACACCTTGTCAGTCTCAGTTACAGAGCCCCTCGGTTCCCTGGGTTGTAACCATCCTATTTTCTGACCACACCTTCTGTGTTTCCAGTTCATTCTTTTTAGTAGTTTTCTGTTAGTATGTTATCTGTTAGTAGTTATCAAATCCATTAGTCTTTTTATTCAGCCAGTAGCCCTGGCCGTAGGATTCACTGTTATGTTGCTGCTGGACACCTACTGTATGCTCTAATCGGAGGAGAGGAGCAGACCTCACCCTAATGAGCATCAACCTACCAGGCCTTTATTACTTTTGTCATTCTTATTCTATTCACTGTCCTTGAATTTGCAGCAGCCCCAGTTAACAGTTTTGTCTTTTCCCTACCAGTCAGCCTTTTCCCATGTAATAGTACCTAATGACCCACCAAACTTGGGACCATTGCTCCTGCCACCCTTCATGAATTCTCACCTCCCTTACAAACTTGCTTGGCTTTTTCCTGGCTTGACATCCACGGCCCATAATTATAATCATTCTTTTGCAAACCCTCTAAGATCTTTGCCTCTCTTTCTTCCTGTTGGGCTTTTCTGGCAAAGTCCCAAGCTTTGTTAAATCCAAATTCCTCTCACTTCACATTTGCACCCGGGCAATGAAATTTATGCTAATTGGTCTCACTTAAAAACCATCCCTCTAACCTCAGTGGGGCTTTTAGTGCTATCTGGAATTCCTCCTGCATTTCTCCAGTCCATTTATTCTACTAAATGACTCTTCTAAATGACTATTTCATACTTTCTTTTCCAACTTCCAGTATCCTTCCCTTCTTCCTGACTCCCATTTCATGACCTTCCTTCCTGTTTCAAGGAGAAAATAGAAGTTCCTGTCACACGCTCCTGTCACCACACAGAACAACCTGCCTGCACTTATACTCATTTACTTGGCTTTTCCTCCCATTCCTATGGATTGGCTTTCTGTGCTTATTTCTAAGGCCAGCCCTCTTGGAGATCCCGTCCCTATCTACCTATTTGCTTTCTTTCCTCCTTCTAGTAGCCTCCCACTCCTACCTTATTCCCTCCCACCTTTTTCTACATGGACATCCCATCAGATGACAAACATCTAAGCAAAACTTTCCCTTGACCCCACACTCCCCACTAGTTACCAGTTTGAATCGTCTGCCCTAGCTATAGGCACCTTCTACCCATGGTTTTTAAAATACTTGACAGTCATGTTTTATGTTACCAAAGAACATATGTTGAGGATGCTATTGATGGGGGTGTCCCGGAGCCCAGTGGTCAGCTCTTAGGTTTCCTTACCTCACCTTGTTAACACCATTTCACACAGCTGAGCACCTCTTTCTCCTGGAACCACTCCCCTCCCTAGGCTTCCAGGATGCAAGCTGTATGGTCCTCAGTAGCATTTATTACCATCTGCTGATCTATTTCATTTTTGTTAGTTATTTTGGCCCACTAAAATGTAAGCTCCTGGAGAACAAGGGCTTGGCTTGTTTTCTTTACACTCTTGAACCATGGCTGTTGCTTAATAATAGGCATTTGATAGCTATTGTTGAATGAATGAATGTGAGCTTCTCAGTGGTTATTGACCAGATCGTCCCCCATTCCCAGCTCCTTTCTTGCTCATAAGCTGTCATGGCCATTCCTTCTTCTCTCTGAACCTTGCGTGTCCTGATTTATTTTCCCTCTTCTCTCCTCCATTCCTATCATTTCCAGGCTGAACCATCACCGGTGTGCTTGTATTTCTGCGGGGCTCCAGTGTTTACAGAGCATTTATTTATATCTGGTATTACAGATAGAGGTGTCTGGGGGTCTGGGTTGAGTGATGTTAGTATCTAATGCTGATTTATGTGCAGATTGAAAAAAATTAAAATTGTAAAAGAATAAGAAGGAAATTAAGTCTTCTAAGGCTAAAATGATGATCTTCTAGGATATCTAGATTTCTTGTTTTATTACTGCACTGCTCTACGCTTACTATTTTTGTCTCCTCATGGTGGAATTCCACCTTGATTTTCAGCCAGGATTTGTAGAAGGCAGGAGAAGTCAAAAGCTGAAAAGACCCTTCTAACTTGAGTTCTGAGTTTATTGCTAATCATAAGTAATCTGTTTCTCTTAGATTTTTGTAACCCTTTTCCTCTGTGTTGCTGTGCTAATATGATTCTGGATTTATATGAAAATTCCTTCTTAACTAGCCTTTCATCTATGGCTTCTATAGAACCTTGCCTCCTGGAATCCTTCAAATCCTGAATGTCTGTTGCTTGTGGTGAAGGAACTTGTACAGCAGTATCACCAGTTCCAATGCAGCCGCCTCCGGGAGAGCTCCCGCCTCATGTTTGAATACCAGACGTTACTGGAAGAGCCGCAGTATGGAGAGAACATGGAAATTTATGCTGGAAAGAAAAACAACTGGGTAAGGTGTTTTTTTTTGTTTGTTTGTTTTTGTTTTTTAGGATGGGAAAAAAAGGCACTTTATTTGTAATAAAATAATCAATTCGGATGTTTATTTATAGTAAACCCTAGCCATTTCCTAGGGTAAATATTGTTTTGGTTGCCTGTGTACTTTCTCGTAATTTAGAGTTTGAAGGTACTTGAGTGTTTATCTGGTTCATTATGTTCCTCAAGACGATCACCTGGGGAGGTTTATAAAATTTGGAGTCTTCTGTCCTCAGCCCCTGTTGTTCATGAGTCCGGGTGAGATGTCAGGACCCGCATGTATCACCAGGTCCCTTGGAGGTGCTGACGCAGGTCACATATTTGAGACACTGACGAGCACCCCTGCCTTTTCTGTGTAGAATGGGTCTCTCTCCCCGTCAGATAAGACAGGTCAGTAACTCTGGAGGTCGATAGCTTGTATGGAGCTTTTATAGTCTCTTTTTGTAATTTCTCGACTTTGTAGGATCTTTTAAAAATGCAGATTGGGTCATATCTCTCCTCTGCCCAGAACTTACATAGACTCTCTTTTTCTCACATGGTAAATCCAAAGTCCCTGCAGTGGCTTCGATAGGCCTCACGTGCCTCCCATCGCCACCACCCTCCACCCACCATGGCTTCTCTCACTTTGTCTCTTACCTCTCCTGTTTCCCACTCTGCGGTACTAGCTCGCTTGCTGGGCTGCAGACACAGTGTGCTCCCACCCTGGGGTCTTTGTAGCTTTCCCTTGTCTGGCATATTTCCCCTAGAAATTCTCATGGCTGATACCCTTCCTTTTTAGTTTTTACTCATATGTTATATTCTTTGTGATGCCTGTGTTAACATCCCCCCCTTTTTAAGTAGACTCCATGCTGAACTCCCAGGGTGGGGATGGAACTCACGACTCTGAGATCACCTGAGCTGAGATCAAGAGTTGGTCACGTAACCGACTGAGCAACTTAGGCATCCCAACACCCCCAATTTTTTTAAACAACCTTTTTGAGATATAATTTACATGCCATAAATTCACCTGTTTTAAGGGTCGAATCCAGTGACTTTTAACACATTTGCCAAGTTGAGCATCCACCACCACAATCCGGTTTGAGAATGATTCCATTACCCCGATAAGCTTGCGCATGCTCATTTATGCTTAATTCTCTTCCCGCTCCATCCCAAGAGAAAGTCGTTAGGAATTATTAAACTACTTTCTCTCTGTAGAGATTTTTTTCAAACAGTGGTGTAATTTAATATGTAGTCTTGTGGCTGGCTTCTTTCACTTAGCATAGTGTGTTTGAGCTTCTCCCATGGTGTAGCATGTGTCGCTGCTTGCTTGCTTTCTGTGGTGAAAGATTCCATTGTGTAGACGCACCACATTTTGTTTATCCATTTACCTATTGATGGACATTTGGGTTGTTTCCACATGTGCAAGTCTTTGTAACACTCCCCCCCCCTTTTTAAAAAGATTTTATTTATTTATTTGAGAGAGAGAGAGAGCACAAGCAGTGGGTTCTAGGGTGGGAAGGGCAGAGGAAGAGGGAGAAACAGACTCCCCGCTGAGCAGGAGCCTGAGCTGGGACCCGACCCCAGGACCCTGAGATCATGACCTCAGACATTTAACCGACTGAGCCACCCAGGTGCCCTGCATAACACCCCTTTTTAAAATTGTATCTCCCACACCTCCATCTTTGCCCTACTTGTTTTGCATCTCTTTTTAACATATATGTAATTATCATGTTGTATTGATGTATAGTGCTGCGTAAAATAACCATTCAAGAATTTAGTGGCTTAATACAACAATATTTATTGTCATAGTTTTTGTTTGTAAGGAATCTGTATAGACCCTCTGCTTCTGGGTCCCTGATAAGCTGAACTCAAGGTATTGGCCAGGGTTGCAGTCACCTTCAGGCTCAACTGGAGATGGGTCCATTCTAAGTTCATTCACGTGGTTGTTGGTACCACTTAGTTCCTTGTGGGCCTTTGGATTGAGGGTCTTATTAGTTCAGTGCTGACTGTTGGCTGGGACTTCTCTCAGCTCCTCCTCTTCACAGGGCCTCTCCACAGGGCAGCTCATAAGGTGGCAGCTGGCTTCACCAGAGCAAGCAAGTGGGAGAAAGGCAGACAGTCTTCATGATCTAATCTCGGAAGTGACGTCTCATCACATTTGCTGTGTTCTGTTTAAGTCCAGTCGATATGCGGTGGGGGTGAGGGAGTGCATTACATGAGAGGGTGAACACTGGGGACCGCCAGAAGCCACTTAGAAGCAGCCTACCATCCTCATTTATTGTTTATTGCTTGTTTGTCTCTCTCCACTGGAATATATCATTTCAGGAAGGTAGGGATCTCTGCTCTATTTGTGTTGTATCAGAAACACCTAGAACAGTGCCTGCCACATTGTTTACTTTCTATAAACATTGTTGAATGAATGAATGAATGAATAAACCTGAGTCTAGTTAACCATAGAATAACTTTTAGGTTCCCTTCTCTGTCTTAATTCTTTTAGGTTTCACTTAGTCTTCCTTCTCTTAACTTAAATATGCCTCCTCCCCTTTTATTCTTCAGCCTTTTCTTAAAGGATATGTTTCCTAAGGTCTTAGACATGATTAATGCCTTTGAATCAGCAGGTCTAAAATTGATTGTTACAAATCATCTTGTTTGTTCAGTTCAGAGTTTTTAAAAATTATTTTGTTTATTTTATTGTAGTAAAAGACTTATAAAATTAAATTTACCACCCTCATCATTTCTAAGTATACACTTCCAATAGTGTTGAGTATCTTCACATTATTGTGCAGTACATCTCTAGAAATTTTTCATCTTGCAGATTTGAAACTCTGTACCCATTAAGTATCCCCTCCTTTTAGCTCTTGGCAACTACCTTTCTATTTTCTGTTTCTGTCATTTTGAGTCTTTTACATTCTTCCAATAAATAGTATCATGCAGCATTTGTCCTTTTGTTACTGGCTTATTTCATTCAGCATAATGCCTTTGAGGTTCACACAGGTTGTAGTGTGGGATAAATTTCATCCCTTTTTAAGATTGCGTAGTATTCCATTGTAAGTGTATACATATATGGTTTATCTATTTACCCATCAAAGGGCATTTGAGTTGCTTCTGCCTCTTGGCTGTTGTGAACAATGCTGCACTGTATAAGGGTATGTAATACGTCTGCAAGATCCTGCTTTGAATTCTTTTGATTATATCCCCAAGAGTGGAATTGCTGGTTCATCTTGCCAGTGCTATTTTTAAGTTTTGAAAAACCTCTTTACTGTTTTCCAAAATGGTGACACCATTTTCAGTTTCCACCAACAGTGCAGAGTTTAAGGCTTTAAACTATTGATGATTTTGTATCTTGAATCTGTTCACATGGATGGTAAGGAAAACTTTGCTGAACTTAGTTTATCCTCTCATCCTAGCATTTTTCTTATTAAATAATCATCTTTGTTCTCCAAAAACAGATGTTAGATTAATTTGGCATGACTTCTTGGTGAACCTGTGTTGTCTTTAGTGCTGATAGACTCATTTGAAAATGGGAGTCACTGTCAAATTAATTGGTCTTTAGTTTTTAGGATTTTCTTCCCCACCCAATTCACCCTTTGAATATTAAGGCTGAATTTAAATATATCCAGTTTTATGGTACTTTTCTGATCTAAAGGTTTTTAAATTACAGTTGACCCTTGGACAACATGGCATTGAGGGCACCGCTTGCCCCCCTTTACAATCCATGTATAACTTTGGACTTCTCCAGAACTTAGCTACTAATAGCCCATTGCTGACTGGAAGCCTCACTGCTAACATAAAAGGTCGATTAACACATGTTTTGTGTGTTACATGTATTATATACTGTTTCCTTACAATAAAGTAAGCTAGAGGAAAAAATATGTTACTGAGAAAATCTTAAGGAAGAAGAAATACATTTATAATCCTCTACTGTATTTTTTGAAAAAAATCTGCTTATAATTGGACCCGGGCAGTTTCAACCTGTGTTGTTCAAGGGTCAACCTTATTTTCATTGGCTCAGCTGATAGGTGACTTGTAGTTCATCTAGGTGTTGAAGTTTAAATTCATTTAAGGCAGCTAGAGAGTTTAAATTTAGTGTTTTGAAAACTTTGTATTTAAAGTTAACTGATTCTTCATTCTTTACTTAAAAAGTATACTACTCACCCCAGTTTATTTTGATTTACTGTTGAGTCATTTGTAAGCATTAGGGCAAATGGGGATGTATTCCGGGGAAGCAAAGAAACTGCGAATCCCACAACAAGGCAGGTGGACAGTGAGAGGTTAAGCTTCCAGCAGGGCAGGCCTGGGAGGGCCTATTAGAAGTGGGAGCTGAGACTACCGAAGTAAAAAGATAGGTGTATGAGTTAATCACTGGTCAAGGAGCAGAATATATAAAGGTGTCTTGAGGGATGAAACACACTCAAGCTTGGCAGACTGGTTCGGGAATGCATTAAAGGGCAGTCTGCTAATGGAATCCAAAACTAGAACAAGAGTCTGGATGATAAACACAGGACCCTGGCAGAAAGCAGGGAACTTGATTTTGAGTTTTGAGCCAAGACTTTTTGAACCTAGGACTGTCTGAATTTCCTTTTGCTGCTCTAAAAAATTACCACAAACTTGGTGGCTTAAAACTACACAGATTTATTATTGTTACAGTTCTGGAGGCCAGAAGTCTGCAGTGGGTCTCCTTGGGCTAAAATCAAGATGTCGGCAAGGCTGCGTTCCATCTGGAGACTCTAGGGGAGACTGTTTCAGGGTACTCAAGAAATTGGCACATGTGTTCTCAGAGGTGTTTTTGAGAAACTGTGGAGAAGCAGAAAGATCCTAGACACTGTAGAAACTAAGTTATGGAGATTTTTTAAAAGAAATTATACTCAGGTCTTTATGTGGATGATTTGCAAACATTTTTTTTTAAGATTTTATTCATTTGACAGGGAGAGAGAAAGAGAGAGAGAGAGAGAGAGAGAATGCACAAATAGAGGGCGCAGCTGGCAGAAGGAGAGGGAGAAGCAGGCTTCCTGATGGATGTGGGACTCCTCGATCGCAGGACCCTGGGATCATGACCTGAGTTCTTAAAGGACTGAGCCACCCAGGCACTGCATGATTTGCAAACATTTAAATAAGAAGGCAGTAGTCAGTTGGAACATCAGTTGGGTAACCAAGAAATAGTCATGGCAGTTTATTTTACCCTTTTAAGGAAGGTGGATGTCATTAACTTAGATTATCTCATTTTCAATAAAGCATTCTTTCTCCCTTAGGATTCTACTGACTGTATGTTCCTCTCTCGGTTGTTTGAAACTATGGAAGAGCTACACCTGAAAGACTGCATGTAACTCTTGTCAGCCATCAGGTGTCTTGTGGAATGTCACAGGGCTTTTCTTTTGACCCTATTTTTTTTTGTTCACTGATTAGGGCATCGAAATGCATGCTTTTCAAATTTTCTCTAACACAAAATTTGAAAAGGTAGTTATTATGAAAGACTGCACAGTCTATTTAAAATAATTATTATTTTTTTATGCACTAGAATGCTGCAGCTGCCCCCCAGGGTGCAGTTTGATAGGGCTAGGCCAGTACGGGACTAATGTCCATTTACGGAAAGTCTGCTCTGCTAGTTTTGGGTAAAAGAGGGTAAACCTCCCCAAAAAGGGGTAGCCTAAAAATGTTTTGGGTAAAAAGTATACCAGTCACAGCTTCTGCTCTTGAGGGTGTTAAAAATCCAGTTGAGAAGACTCAGTACACATTTGTAAGAAAGTGAAATAGCAGTGTTGGGTAGATGGTCCCAAGTGGAAGTGCAGCCGGTATAAGGATTTGAAAGACCCAGTCATTGAGGAATGAAATGACTTTGGAAAGCTGTTGCTGATCAACTAGAACTGGCCGAGGCCCGAAGGGAAGGTGGACACAGTATGGTAGGTAGAGGAGGGCAGTGGGAGATGGCTGGAGGATAACTTAGGGACATGACATGCACGGGGAGTAAGAGTTGTAAGCACACATATATGACTGGTTTACTTATCAATAAATCACATATATTCTCTCTCTTTTTTTGAAAATTTTATTTATTTATTTAGAGAGAGCATGCATGTGCACATGCAGGGGGAGGGGCAGAGAGGAGAGGGAGAGAGAGAATATTCAGGCAGGCTGCCTGCTGAGCACAGAGCTGGATGTTTGGCTCAAATCCCTGAGATCATGATCTGAGCCGAAATCAAGAGCTGGACGCTCAACTGATTGAGTCACCCAGGCGCCCACATCTATGATCTCTTATTGGAGTATTGAAGCCTGAAGACTTTTTATATGAAATAAATTGATGTTTACGAATTAAAACATTAATATGCTCTCCAAATAAAATACTATGAGATCAATATGTTCTTCCTGGCCTAACTGTAAATCCATTTATTTTGGATCCGACTAGCCCCTCTGATGAATCTGAGACTGTGCATAATTATTTAATACCTTTGAATTACAAAGCCCTGTATTTTTTTTTTTTTTTAAGATTTTCTTTATTTGACAGAGAGAAACACAGCCACAGAGGGAACACAAGCAGGGGGAACGAGAGAGGGAGGAGCAGGCTTCCCGCCGAGCAGGGAGCCCGATGTGGGGCTCGATCCCCAGTCTCCGGGATCATGACCTGAGCCGAAGGCGGTCGTTTAACCAACTGAGCCAACTAGGTGCCCCAAAGCCCTGTATTTTTGAGAGGATGATGAGTGCTTGTCTTCATTGAATATTTCTTTCTGCCACATATATTTAAATTCTTAACTTTCCATTTCTGTTCTAAGAGTGTGAGGCTCTTAACAACCTGAGATGCCTCTTCCGTGTTACTATCAACTGGCAAAAGGAAAATTTTAACAGCCATGGAGAACAGGGGGAGAGGGTTCTGTTCTTCTGTCAGCCTTCTGACAAGCCTGCTAATTTGAACTTCAGTGTTCCTTCCATACCACCTCAAAGACACTCTTCTTTTCCCCCCAGCCTTCCATCTAGAAGGTTTCAGCAAGTACCCACTTGAAAGTAACATTTTTAAGAAGACCAGCAAAAACCCTTTGTTGTTTGCCTTTATCTTTTTATGAAGTCATTTGTCTTATTGCTTTGCCCCACTCCTTGAATGAATAGATGTTCGTTTTGAACATTGTATTCTTCATCTGTGGTGGTTTTGTAAGTTTTAGTAAGCACCATTCTTTTTAATCTGGAGAAAACAGATGATACATTGAAATTGTAAACATATATGTTCAGAATGAACGATTCTTTTTTTTTTTAAGATTTTATTTATTTATTTGACAGAGAGAAACACAGCCAGAAAGGGAACAAAGCGGGTGAGAGAAGGAGAAACAGGCTTCCTGCCAAGCAGGGAACCCAATGTGGGGCTCGATCTCGGGTCTCCGGGATCATGACCTGAGCCGAAGGCAGTTGCTCAACTAACTGAGCCACCCAGGTGCCCCCAGAATGAACAATTCTTATGTGCTTGCACAGTCAGGGTTTGTTTTTTTTTTAAGCTAGCTTCCTTCCTTCCTTCCTTCCTTCCTTCCTTCCTTCCTTCCTTCCTTCCTTCCTTCCTAAGTAGCTATAGATTCACAAGAGGTTTTAAAATAGTACAGAGGTCTTGCATCCCCTTCACCCAGTTTCCTCCAGTGGTTGCATTTTCCATGTTGCTAGTACAGTATGGAAACTAAGCAGCTGACCTTGGCACAAGGTATGTGTACGCCATTTTACCACACGCATCATTTCTTGTAACTGCCGCTGCAAGCAAGACGCAGAATTAGCCCATCACCACAAAATTACCTGCTACCTCTTTGAGCAGAGTTAGTTTTAAGATTAGAATGTTAATTTTGATGAATGCCACAGTCTAAGCTACAGGTACTCTATCAAAGGCTGCGTTACCAGTTTTCTCAATGGGTAGAGTCTAAGGTCTCATTTTATATTACATCTCTCAGTTGCCCTGCCAGCATTTCCTGCCTGGGTCTGTTGTATCTAAGGAACCAGTGTTTGTAAATTGTAACAAAGCACAGTAAAGAAATTTATGTGTGTGTTTTTTTCCTTTGGCTTTTAATTCTCAAAACTCAAAGTTAGCTTAACATACCTAATATTTTGATCAAAGACATTTTTCTTTCCTGCTATGAAATGAATGTTTTGAGATGTTCCCCAACCACGTTTTCACATTTTTTACATATTAAAGAATACCAGGGGGTGATCTGTGAGATAAAACAGTGTTTTGGCAACCTGTTTTTTCCTTTTGTGGGTATTTTCTTAATAATGACATATATGATGGAGAATGTGAAGCAATTATCTTTTTTTTGTTGTTATTGTAGTTGACTCCAAATCCCAGTATGATTTTAGGAATCTGTGGCTTATAAATTAATCTCTGGCAGCATTTAAGAAAATTGTGCAGAAAAGAAAGGAACCGTTCCATGAGGAGCTCCTCCTTTGACTTAATGGCCAAGGCTTCTGTCATCTCATCCTCCTGTGATGTTGCATTTCAGGGAAAAGTATATGAGGTTGGTTAAGAAATAAACTGAGGCATATTAAAATTTTTAAGAATTGGAGCAAAATTGTTTGGAAGTGGTTACGAGCAGTCTACTGATAAAAGCAAGGGGGCAGGGTTTTTGTCGAGAAGACAGAAGCAAAGCGGGGGACTTACTTGACTGCCTAAGGGGTTGCATTATTTGGGAAAGCCCAGTTGGCTGTTGGCGACTGATTGTTCTTACTCTGGAGGCATTTAAAGGAAATGATTGGCTTAGATTTCAGTTTGCTTAAGTCAGCTCCCAGGGCAGGAGAGCCCCCTCAGTCTGATGGCCTCCCTGCTTGCTTACTTTTATAGCAGTGTGTGTTAGAGTGCAGAGTCCTTCAGAGCAGAGGCCCGTCTACATGGGAAATGTACCGGAGAGGGAGTGATCTGGGAAGTGGGAGCTTCAGATTCTAATTCTGTCATTTGTGTGTGTGTGACCATAGGTTTTCCCTGTGTCACTTTCCTGGATGTAACACTTGACAGAAAGATAAACGAGAGCCTGTGTGTGGGAAGCAAACCGAATTAAGCCAAGTTATGTAATACAAAGTACTATTATCATTAGCCTTCTCTTGTAAATAGCTGAGGTGAATTATGATAGGTAGGGGCTCCATAAATTCTAGGTTAGTGGTGCTTCCGGTATTATCTCTGAAAGTGCTGTCAATCATAAAGTACCATGTGTGGATTAGCAGAGGTTGGTGTCACTAAGATGCAAATGAGGAACTGAAAGCAAGGTGAAGGGGAAAGTTACTTTTTAAGAGGGAGAAAGTGGCGCTTATCTTTCCAGGAACAGTCATCTTTCCAGGACCAGTTCTAATGGCGTTGAGGGGGGGAGGGCAGATTGCAGGGTGTCAGGAATGCAGGTGGAGAAAAGGAAGTAAAGACCGTAGGAGGAAAAACCATATTATCTGCAAGAGGCAGTGGGGGTGCCATGTTCATCCCCCATTCATCGGATGACATGTGTATGCCTTCCTGTGGGGAGTGTGCCAGGTTCATGGTATTTGGTGGCTCAAATAGGTCTTCAGGCATTTGTGACTGAGAGGATCTCACTGAATGTAGGGCTTAGTGTTGATGGAACAGTGTCTAGAGCCGTGCAGTCCAGCGTAAGAGCTCCTGCCGTACTTGCAAGGTTACTCTGAATTGAGAGACATGCAAATGTAAAATACATACCAGAATTCAGGGAATTCATAGAAAAATGATCTCATTAACAATCGTTATATTGATTGCATGTGGAGATGAGAATATTTTGAATGTATTGGGATATAGTATTAAAAGTGATTTCACTTGTTTCTCTTACCTTTTTAAATGCAGCTGTTAGAAAATATTAAAACCTTAAGTTGCACATGTCTTGGGGAGTACTGGTCTAGAAGGGAGGGCGGGAAGGGCCAGAGTGCTGAGAGAGGGATCAAAATATCTAGAGGGTCTGGAAGCATGTGGCCTTTTCCCCTTGCTTCACGAGGATGGTGTTCTGGCAATGCCTGTCAGCCTCATGTATGAAGCAGGGGATCCGAGGGGCTTCTCACATAATCCCTGTTGAATTTACGCTGCTTGGGAGTTACGCCCTAAAGGCATTTGATTTGTAGACAGGGATAAACTTGTGCTTGCTCCTTTGAAAAGGGTGTAGTGTGGTAGTCAGCTGTGTTACACATACTTCTGGAACTGACAGATTTGTTTGTTTTTGTTGTTAACCACATGGAACTTTTACGAGTTGAACATGATTTCAAATAAATGAAGCCACGACAGGGGCTCACATTTTTTGTTGTGTTCGTATTATATTGAATCTCGACTTGTATGTCAGTAGGAGTACTTAGGATCTTGCTAGCATGATGTTTATGTCTCAGATTTTGACTCCATTCATAAGAAGTATTAGATGTATGTACCTAAATTAAAGACCCTGGCGGTGAATATGATAGCTTTTTCAGTGTTACTGACATGTAAAGGAATTTTATTATCTTTTTAAATAATGGAAGTACCGATAGGAAATTCACGTTTCTTTTAGAGGCAGGGTGCATCAAGTGGGAAGACCCATGTTAGGGAGGCATGTGAAACACAGAGGAAATCCTTTCTGCTTCCTTTGCCTACACCTTACAGAGCAGCGTCTGTTTGTGAGGTCACTTGTTTGTTCTGGAACCTTGGGTGTCCTGCCCCATTTCCTAGGTGGCCATTTAGATATAGGGAGAAAGCTTTACACAGTTTTCTCAGTGTGAAAGGGATCTATCTACAAGGGTCTTCAAAGGACCAGATGCTTTCTTCTCATGAGTAGGAGGAAAAAGGTGAACAATACTGTATGTGAAGTGTTCTATCAGGAAACCCCTTAGACTATTTTATGGCTTCGGGAGCATGTACATATAACTTAATCCCCCCCTTCTTAAAAATGTTTCCTAGTTTTCCAGTTATTTTCAGTGAACATATGGTACCCCTAGCTCGTTTACTGTAATGAGGTTGGAGGTAGTGTTGACTAGTTCAGAAGGCATGGAAGCCAAACAGAATTCTTGCCTGGGAATTTGGAGTTAGCACTGAGAAAGTGAGGTTGGTTTCCTTATGAGTAACTGGTGTGTCACACATAAATTTTTTCTCATGTTATCTAGTCAGAAGAATCAGAGTGATAGGTAGAGAGAAAGTAAGATGAAGCACAAAGGGAGCCGAGATAAGACAAGGAGGAAACTGCTGAGGGTATTCAAGTCTTTCAGACTGAGGCTGGGCTGTGTTTTTAGTTTTAGATTCCATGAGATACCTCATATCCTTTTCAGAAATTATCTTACTTTTGCTCAGGTAAGTTTGAAATGGAATTCTATCACCTAAAATGCAGAGTCCTAACTCAGTTACTTCCAAAAGCATCCACTGAATATCCCTGTCAGAGCATCACATCATAGTATTTTGTTTGTCTACTCAGAGTAGACTTTAAGCCCCTTCATTTGTCCTAAAAGCACCATCACCTCACCTGGCACCTGGCACAGTAGGTGTTCAGTAAATATTTGTTGAATGAATAAATGAATGAGTACATGAATTACAAACATCTCAGTATGTACACTTTTAATTTGAAGATTCCCTTTTTAAAATATTTTATTTCTTTATTTGAGAGAGAGTGTGTGAGCAGGGAGGGGGCAGAAGGAAACGGGGGGAGAGAGAGAGGATCTGAAGCAGACTCTGCACTCAACATGGAGCCTGATGCAGGGCTCAGCCTCACGACTTGAAGTCATGACCTGAGCTGAAATCAGGAGTTGGACACTCAACAGCTGAGCCACCCAGGTGCAAATTCCTTTTTGAGGAAGCACCCCTGCAAATTCCTTTTCAAAAGTTTTTGAGTGGGTAATATATTCATATTGTTGAAAAATCAAAATCTGTTAAGATAAATGAAATGAAAAGTCTCTCTCCCGTCATTGTCCTGTGTCCACCCAAATCAGAGCCACCGTCCTTTTCTTCTCCACTCCAGGTAAGCACTGGTATAGCTTTTTTCTAGTGTACTTTTTCAGAGTTTCTATATGCACATAAAAGGAAGTATAAATATATATTTATAATTCCCCCCTTTTAATGCATATGGTAACATATATATCATGTTTGGCATCTTGCTTTTGACCTAAATTGCTTAGGGACTTTTTTCCCCCAAATATAGAGAGCTTCTTCATTCTTGTACCTGTCATTTTGCATGTGTTCAGGTATGTCTTATTGTCAAGTAAGGTAAATAACTATAAGAGGAATTGCTAGATCAAAGATTATGTGTGTTTATAATTTTATCTCTAAAGTGCCCTCCATAAAGTTCATACTAATAATTTATTAACCCAGCAGCAATATGTGAGAGTGATTATTTCTCCACAGTATTGTCAACAGTGTACTAACATATTTGTAGATTTCTGTCAAATTCCACTTTGCATAATGGCCTGGTAGCTTCTGGACTAACTCTTCCACAGGTAACAACTCTAAGCTCTGGACAGAACATAAAGACCTGTGCCTAAAGATGCTGGATAGTGATTGAAAGCAGTTAGATACTGGGTAGAGGTTGATGCTTGGAAGAGGGGAAGGCAGAGCTTACAGGACAAAATCAAAGCATCAAATATATGTGAAAATAGAATCCTAGAAGGAGAGGAGAGGAGAAAAAGAAGAAGCAGGGAAATATTTGATGAAATAATGCCTCGATACTTCCAAATATGGTGAAAGATAAAAATTCACAGATTCAAGAATCTCAACAAACCCTAACCAAGAAAAATGCAAGTTAGAATACTGAAAACCACACATAAAGAGAAAATCTTAAATGATCACAGAAAAATGACACTTTTATCTGTAGGTGAGCAGTTATCTACGTCAACACTGACTTGTCATCAAAAACAGTGGAGGTGAGAACACAGTGTCGTGATAACTTTAAAGTGCTGATTTCTGCCGGTCTGGTAAAAAATGATATTCAGTTTAGTCTTAATTTGTATTCCTTTTGTTATGAATGAAGTTAAGCATTTTTTCTGTTTAAGAGTTATTTGTGTTTCTTTTCTATATAGTCATTACCTGTTTTTCCCTTGGGTTTTTAAAGAATGTTTTTTTCATTAAGTTCGTTAGCTTTTTGTGATAGGGTTGCAAATATATTTTCCTCTGTCAGTTGTCTTTTGACTTTGCTGATGGTGGTTTTTTCCATCCACAATTTTTATATTCAGATCATCAGATTTACCCAATGTTCCCTTTATGGCTTCTGAATTTAGAGTCATACTAGAAAGGCATTCCGTGCTGCAAGATTACAAAGGCATTCGTCAGTGTTTTCTTCCTTATGGTATTAATTCTGTACACTGAAATTCATAATCCACTTGGACTTTATCCTCATATATGTGAAATATCGATCCAACTTTATACCTAGATGGCGATGCAGTTGTCCCACATCATCTATCATACACTAAATGTATTTGGCCTTATTTCTGGACTTTTCTGTTTATTGACTTAATGCCAGTATGAACTTCCTATAATTTCTGTATCTTTGTTATCTGGTGTAGCTAACCCCCTCTCATTGCTTTGCTTCTTTGAAGTTTTCCTGGCTGGTCTTAATTGTTTATTTTTCCATATGGTCTTTGACTTGGCTTTCTAAGAGTTCCAACAAAGTAGCGAAGCCCAAAGCCTGGGCAGGTCCAGTCTTCCTGAAATATCAGAGCACTCTGCTCGCTCTTGGATAGATTTTTCACAGGTTGTAATTTATAGGAGCATTATTTTGATTAATGTCTGACTCAACCACTAGATGATAAGCCCCAAGAGGGCAGGGGTCATGTCTCTTTTACTCATTATATTTACAGTGCCTTGTCTAGGGCTTGACACATTTTAGGCTCTTAATCCATACTAATGAATACAGTGAATGGATCTTGAGTCTTGAGGTTGACCTCTGATTCTTTATTCCTCTCTCAATGGCTGTGGGCAAGTTTTTTGACCGTTCTAGGATGAAAGTTTTCTCATTTCTGAAATAGGTGTAAGGGAATTATATGTATTGAACAGGGTTTTGGGATAATTAAATAATGTAACTTAGAAGACATTTTGTAAAGTGTTAGATGTTATGAAATCCTAGTTAGACTAGGCTTTCCTTTCCTTGTTAGACTTTGGCTTTCCTTTTCATATGTAATGGGTCATTAGGCATTTGCCAAGGAACAGTCTGTAGACTTGGGCTCTTGGTTGTCAGAGTCCCTTTGAAGAATCACCCTTATCTGACTGTCAGTTACCCTGTTAAAGCTGTAGTTGTTCTTGAGGGTTTTTTCACTTGTAGCTATCCAAGTGGTAGAAACAGTCAGTTTAAGATGACAGCTTGTTTGTTGAGAAGAAAGTGAAATTTCTTTTTACCGAGCAACCTGAGTTTGGAGCCCATTCTGCACAAGATGTCTACCTGTCAGTGCCTGTCACATGACACAGCTGCTATTACCAGAAGAAAAGCTCAGACCTAATAAACTGCCAAAACTCAGAGTCTTGTTAGTCAGTTACTTGCAATGTACTATAACTTGAAAAAAAGGAAGGATGCACATATTTATTGCTAGCTGGGGAAATTGCCATTAAGGCAGTTGGCAGAACGGCTGACATTTTAACAGTCATAGGTCAGATAATTTTCTACATCTCTCCAAGAGAAGATTTGACCAAGGACTGACAAAAAAAATCAAATTATTCTGTTCACTTGGCTGCATCTAAATGTCTCATTTTCAGCTTACAGGAAAGATTGCTATGGAAGCAATCTTTGACGTTACAACAGAGTGACCGTAAATTGCTTGAATAACTTTTGGAACTTCGAATATAAAAACACGGAAAAAGTCATCTGAGGTAGCACTCAGAATGGATTTTTTCACTTATATTTTGCTCCTTATGTAATTTATAGCTTAAGTTTTATATTAAGATATGTTTTAAATCAGCATTTACTTAGTTACACAGAAGGAGATTGCTTCCAGGTCACAAGGAAAATCAGTGGCATAACTGAAAACTGAGTTCTTGAGTCGTAGTTTCCAATGTTTCCAACACTGTTAGAAACAAGTGCGAAGTTTTCTTTATATTCTCTCACTGGCAATATAAAGAATGTATACTCAGCGGGAAAGTTGGAGATCAAAAAGCACTTTCTACGGTTTCCAGAACACCGAATTCCTTTCACAGCCTTAAGTTTCTTGTATTGTGACATTTAGTTGTGTAAATCAGTCCATTGCTGATAAACACAAACTCCTCTTAGTCCTTAGATCAACTTGCCTTTTATTATGAGTTTGGTTGTGGAAATCAGTCTTTTGCCAATAAACATTAAATTTGTATTAGTTCTAGGATCAGCATTTTGAGAGAGGATAAAGTAGGGATTGTCTAAGTGTTTTTAAAAGACTGTTGGTCTAAAATAGCTGGTAGAATAAAAATATATTGTACAAACTAAAATAGGGCAAAAGAGCTAAAATGTAGTACATGAACTAAAATAACTAGCAGTTCACATGAGTCCAAGTGCTAAATATGTAATTATATTTCCCATTACCTTATATGTACAAGGCTTGTTTTAATTTTTAAATCCCACACTTTACTCCTTTTATTGTTTTCAGAGAAAAAATGTAGACGAGCCATTGAGTCTAACAGAGTTTTGAGATTGCCGTTTTAACTCACTGATTGCCATTGTATACCAGTGGGTAGAAATGGCTATTTATTGATTATATATAGATGGTTTGTGTCTCTAAATTGAAAATGAAGGTGAATTGAGTTTGGTTTATTTTTGTCTGTCCAACCAACTTCCTTTTGCAACTTCTTCGAACCCATTGGTGCCTGTAAAAAACCTCTCTCAGTATCCCCAGGAATGACTTAACAAATAGTTCCATGCAGTTGTAGTTGTCATTTCGGGGTTTACTAATGTTATGAGTGATTGTTGCACATTCTACAGCGGTTAGGAAAAGAGGGTTTCTGGGTGACCTCTGATCAGTATTAGTGCTTGTTTGCTCCAGTAACACTGATGTTCTTGCATTTTCTTGAACATTTAGCCTGTGCTTGCACCAAATCTTTTTATACTTTTTGTTCTCTTTGCCTGGGATGTTTTTCCTCCACATTCCACATGATTTTCTTCCTCACCTCTTCACATCTCTGCTCAATTGTTGCCTTGTCAGGTTATTCTGTAAAGGAGCTCAGCTCTACTATTTGGGAGGTTTGAGCAAAGGAGGATCATAATCTGACTGATGTATTGAAAGCGTTGCTGTGCCCACGGAGACAGGAAGAAGCTTCCAGATGAACAGTGGCTGAAGCAGATGGGGGTGATTGCGGTGACCAGGCTGGATGTAGCCATGGCTCAGGTCAGGTGGTTGTGCTGTGTGCTATTATGACGGTAGAATCAATAGGATTTGCCGCTGCTTTGAACGTAGGATGAGCAAGAAAGAGAGGAGTCACAGATGCTTCTGAGGTTTTTGGCCTGAGGGATGGAGAGAATGGACTTGCTCTTTACTAGAAAGAAGACTAAATATCAAAGGAAGGAAATCAGGAGTTTGGTTTCATTCATGATAGTTGGATAAATGACACAAGTTAGGGAAAGCTGGGCCGAGATAGAACGTTTGGGAACCATCAGCATATAATTGGTATCGAAAATCTGGAGCCTCAGTGAGGTCACCTGGGAAGTGTCAGGAAAGGAGAGAGGTGTTGAGACTGAGCTGTGGCCGTGTGCTGCAGTGTTCAGAGGCTTGGGGAGGCTATGGGGAGGGCTAGGGAAGTAAAGTCAAACCAAGACAGAGTGGGATCCTGGAAACCAAGGGGAGAATATTGCCAGGAAGGAGCAGTAATCAGCTACGTCAAAACGCTGCTGAGAGAACAGGTAATCGCATGAGCACTGAGAAATGGCTTTTTGATTTGGCTGTGGGGAGGTCATTGGTGCCCCTGATGAGCTTGTTGGGGCTGACTGGTGGGGAGAAAGGCTGACAGGAGAGGGTGCCACACAGAATTGTAGAAGAAGAAATATGGGCCAGTTCTTTACAGGAGGTTGTTTTCTAAAGTAGAACAGAGAAATTAGATGGGACCTGAAGAAAGGTAGAAAGTTAAGAAAGACTCTTTATCTTATTAAATTTTTTTTGATAAAGACTTTTTAAATGATACTTGCATACCGATGGGAGTGAGTGGGTAAAGAGGGAAAAATCGCTCATATAGAAAGAGTGGGGACAATGGTTGGGAATTGTCTTCTTTGATGAGTGTTCCTTCCTCTATAGCTTTCTGTACCAGCCCTCAAGGAAGACTCTTCTGTTCTTCCCACACTCCCCAAATTCCCTTTGGGCTAGATGCCCCTCTCATAAGTTCCCATATCGTTCTGTAGTGCTTTATGTTGTCCCTGTACTCACCTCTTCCAGTATATGAGCCCCCATACTTAGGTCTGAAGATTCACACTCAGTAGGTGGTGTTAGTTGTAGAGTCCTGTAGGAGCTTAACCAGATGCAAAAACATACCTTTCTATAATCTCAGACTGTAATAGAATGTAAGAATTTTATTAGGCTCTTTCACGAACCTTTTCCTCCCACCCACTGTGGTGAGCTCTTTGTAGATCCTTAGGTGGCTCCTAACTATTGTTTCACATAGCCTGCATATGTTGGCGAGCCCTGTGACCGTAGCTGCTTGGCTCCCGTGACGACTCCTGTTTTTCACCACTGGCATTTCTGGTGGCACAGTGGCTTCTGTGAGTCGTCTGGCTTGCCTCCGCGTTGAGTCTTTCCATTCACTTCTCTCATTTCTGCTTTTCGTGTCTTGGAGTTAGGCTTGTGGCAATGAGGAAGTGCTCTGTCCTTAGAGGTCAGTGTAAGTTGAAAGATGTTGTAAGCAGTAAAACAACGAACCACCGTGCAGATGGTAGTTACCAATTTTATCTTTCGAGCTCAAGGTTTGTATTTTTGTTTGTGTTTTCAGGGTTTTAGGTCAGAGTTTAAAAATGGCAGCCAGTTGTTAGGTATTTGTAGAAAGGCGTGGTGATGGATGTGGAATCTTCTGTGAGAGGTGTGTAGGTATGCTTATGTGCCTTCATCCACTGGGCCATAAAAAAAATATTTGTAAATGCTTGCTGTGTTGAAGCATGTGTGTTAGGGGTTTGGGGTGCTTGGTTTTTTAAGGGGGTAAAGCAGTGGTGATATTGGGAGCTCTTCAGTGTTCCCAAGATATAAAAATGATAGAGATCCACTCTTTAGAGTAGTTGTGGATCATCCCCAGAGTTCTTCATTCAAATACCATGTCCTCATGAAACCCAGGATGTCAGAATCCCAAGCTGAACCGCAGGCTTGCTGTGGGAGAGGTTGGAAGATCCAGGACCCCACCAGCTCAGCACCCTTCTCTGTGGCCTGTACAGAGTTTCCTCGGATCCCCTGGGCATCTGAGAGCCCAACTGGAGGGCCCCTTCTCCACACTATGACAAAGGTGTTTTTTTTTTTGTTTTTTTTTTAAGAGTTTATTTATTTATTTGACAGAGAAAGAGATCACAAGTAGACAGAGGCAGGCAAAGAGAGAGGAGGAAGCAGGCTCCCTGCTGAGCAGAGAGCCCGATGCGATGCGGGCCTCTATCCCAGGACCCTGAGATATGACCTGAGCTGAAGGCAGAGGCTTTAACCCACTTAGCCACCCAGGCGCCCAACAAAGGTTTTTTTTAAAAACAATGTGATGTCTTAGTGGTGTCCATCATAAAAAAAAAAAAGTTTATGATTTCCCATCATCATAGATCGAGAAGAAAACTTTCTTCTTTCACATTTTTTTTTCCTTTAAAAAGAAGTATAAGTTATTATTTAGGCTTGGGTAAATGTTTTAAATCTCTAAACCTCTGTACATCTTTCCTATGGAGTCTAGTTTATAGAGTTACTGAAAAATGTTAGTGACGATGATGTTAATAGATTCTTCAGGAAATTAGAATCTTATCTGAGGTAAGATAGACTTCCTGATAGACTGCTTTATCTGGGCAAAAGTTTGACCTTTGTATGTACTTTCAGACACACTGTAAGGAATAGTGATATATGTCAGTCACCTGTTGGATATAAATCTTAGTGGTCTGAATGCTTTTAGTAAAAAAGAAATGAATCAAAGGGAGAGGTCTGTCTCTATTGCTCAGATTAAAAAAAATCATACATTCACAAAGTATTTTTACACTTAAAATCCCAAAAAAGTAATGTGACATTATAATTTTTTATTACATTATTTTACTTTTTCAGTGTTCCAAGATTCATTGTTTATGCTCCACACCCCAGTGCTCCATGCAATACGTGCTCTCAGTACCCACCACCAGGCTCACCCATCCCCCAGCCCCTCTCCTACAAGACCTTCAGCTTGTTTCTGAGTCCAAAGTCTCTTATGTTTCATCTCCCTCCCTGATTTACCCCAATTCACATTTCCTTTCCTTCTTCTACTGACATTATAATTTTATTGCCCATTGAAAATGCAGATTTAAAAATTCTAATTATGCTTTTAGTAGCTAATAATTTAAGAATCCTTTTTGATCTTTCCCTGCTTTTCCAACCTTCTTCTCTTGCTAATGTTAGGAAAACCAAATTGAAAATGCCTCCAGTTTGAACAGGTTGAACTTGTGGCCTTGGCTGTAATTGTCACTTCACAATCAATTTCTTATTTTAATCTTATTATTATACCTTTTGTCCTACAGACTGGTGAATTTTCAGCTCGTTTCCTTTTGAAGTTGCCAGTGGATTTCAGCAATATTCCCACGTACCTTCTCAAGGTAAAAATATGTGCTATCACATATGAGCTTTTAAATGTAATTATTTAAATGTAAATGAGCTTTTGAAGTAATTTAACTCTGAATATTTGTCTGATTGGCTTGCCAGCATCTTTTTTAGATAATTAATTTATTACAAGTATTTATTATATAAAAAATTCACTGAATTTGTTAGGTAAAAATGAAAACAGTAGTCCTACAAATAATTTCAAAATCAATTTTCCTTATAAGGTAGTATAAGTAAACTAAATATGGGGGAAAGTCACCGTTAGTAATATTAGTGGGAAGAAAGGCTCTCATGAAAATTATCCGGTAGGCAGTCTGTCTGCTGTGCTGAAGAGCATGTCATTTTCCTTCTTTATGTCAGCAGTTCATCTCAGGCACCTTCACAGCTGGGCTGTTGAGAATCTGTTTAGATGCGTGGATATGGCATTATTTAAAATGTGATGCAGGCAAGGTGTGGCTGGGAAAGCAGCCACCTTGGGACGGGGCCCACAGATGCTTTGCACAGAAGAGACAGAATCCAGGTGCCTAGGCTGTTAGTGTTAGAGGAAACCATGTGGAACAGGGAGCAGGTTCTGAACCGGAAGTCTTAACATGAGGCCTAGATTCATCACAGATGAGGATTTTGGTTGTGATTTAAGATAGACTGGCTGTTCTCAGCCCCATATTTCAACCTGTAGTTATATAGCTTTAGTCTAATGTAAGAAAAGTTTCTGCCTTCCTAATTTGATGTTGTTCAGAGAGTTAATGGTATTTATAACAGTCTAGAGAGAACTTAGAAACCTTGTACACCTTTTCCTGTATATTGTACTAGTTACACATAGTATTAGATAGTAATCCTTTTTTTTTTTTTTTTTAAGATTTTATCTATACATTTGAGAGAGAGAGAGAATGAGCAGGGAGAGTGGCAGAGTGAGTGGGAGAAGCAAACTTCCCGCTGAGCAGGGAGCCCGAAGCTGGGCTAGATCCCAGGACCTCCGGATCATGACCAGAGCCAAAGGCAGTTGTTCAACCAACTGAGCCACCCAGGCACCACAGATACTAATCTTGATAATGATTGGAAGTATGATCTGGTGGAATATCAACTAGAGACTATAGAAATGATTTGGAACACTTTTTTTTTTTTTTTATACATTCCATTCAAGGTGGGGAAGTTATTTTCTTTTCCCCTAAGTAAAACATGGGATTTTGTGCCTCATTAAACTTTCATTTTTAGTTTCTTGTTGACTAGTTTTCCACTCCGTATCCAAGGGTTTTGAAGTGCAAGTGAGAATGGAAGTCAGCAATTTGGTTTCTCCACACTCCTATTGTGGAAAATATACATATGAGAGCTGTGATTACCAAGCATAATTAATTTGGTTTTAGCAATCATTATGCTCTATTAGAGTGGCAAGAAGTCTCCTTGGTAACTCTTAGATCACAGACTCATTGACCTCTTTGTATTCCAGTTAAAACTCAATTTCAGCTCATTTAAAACCAAACTCAGTAGTATATAAGAATACACTATTTATATAATCACTTTAATCCATAAATTTATAGTTATAGTATCTTTGTTTTGATTTTTTGGGCCTTATCAGTTTGAATGGTTATCTTATTTAAACCTAACGTTGCCTCTGCTCATGTTCTTAAAGGTCAAAGGAAAAAAATCCAAATTTTTATCTTTTCAAAATCACATTTAGATCTGTTCTAAGAGTTCTAACTTTATATCATCATGTCCTTACTTTCCTTGCTAGTCAGACAGGAAAAAAAGTGGAACCTATTTGGCAAAATGGGAAAGCCTTCCCCCCACACCTCAAAGTACAATGAAATGATATTTCTACTATAGATGAAATGCCTACATTGCAGCACTGATGTCTTTCTGGACCTTTAGTCTGTGCAGAGAGAGTAAAGCAACAAGGCAAACAAACAAACAAAAAAAGAAACTCTTGTTTAGCACAAAACAACCAGGAAGGAAATGCCTGCATCCCTGTAGGAATCCAGAATACCTGTTGAAAATTTTAGGATCTAAGTTTCTAAAGTTGGTTGTATCATAACCACGGAACATTTGGCTATCTCTGAGAACTAAGTTTGCATTAGGAACTGGTTTACATATTAGTAGTATCTGGATTCTTCTAATCTGATTATCAGGCTGCGACGGATGGTCTCAGTCCCAGGATAAACTTTTCAGATTCCTAGGATGAGGATACTGTTTGCCAGCTTCACCGTGGTTTTATGTTGCCATCTCAAAGAAATGAAAGGTGAATTGGAATAGCAGGGAGTTTGACTGCATCCTGATTTGCCAAGTGAGATTTCATTCTGTCATTATGAAGCCATCATCCACTTCCAAGTTTAGATTTCCAAGCATATGTCTTTTATCCACTGATAGAATTTTTTGATGTTAGAATGAAAAAGTCATTAGTCAGTAATAGAATTTTACTTAATATTACTCATTAGACATAAATAGTTCTTTTGTAGAATGGAGTGAATTTATTCTGAAAATGAGTCCTGACTTCAGTGTCTAAATTTTATTCTTAGATGAGGTAAGTCAGTGGGTTAGATAAATCATTTACATAAGAAGAACTCAGTCAGTAAAAAAAATAACTTCTGTATTAGTTAGGATTCTTTATTTGTGGGTGGTGGAAATCCAGCACAAACTATTATAAATAAAATGGAAACGTAGCTCAAATCCTCTATTTTTGTAGTCCTTATAGCAGGAAACGGATCCCATGTTGAATAGTCTACAGATAGGCACAGATCCACTTTCCCGGGTCTGTCCCATGTGGGCCAGGTCGCACCCTTGAACTTCTCAACTGGAAGGTTCATGTTGAGAAGTTGTGATCCCCAGAATAAAGGAGGGATTACTGAAATGACAAAAGTGTAAGATTCACTAGTTACTAAACCAGACAAAGATTGTTTTTATACCTGTTATGTTTCTTTCTTAAAGAACTAGTCATGAGGCTGAATCATATGTCATTAGAAGATGCTGCCCTTGATTTTCTTCAGGATGTGGTGAAAATTGACTTATATATATTCTTGTCTTTATTCTTATTCTGAGAATTATTAAACTTGAGCATATCATGATGGGAAAGCATTTTTTTTTTCCTTCAGGAAAAGCATACTCCGTGGTGAGATCACTAAGGGAGAGTTCTAGTTGTCTATTAAAATTTTTTATCATCTGAGCAAGAAGTACTCAGAAACTCAGAATATAGTTTTTGGGGAGAGGAGAAGCTTAACTTGTAAACATGGTATGTGTGTGAAGTAGCCTCTTAAAATAATGAGCCAGAATGTAGTCAAGTTAAAATTTTATAGTTAGGACCCCCATTGGTAGTATCATACAGAAATATCCAGGAAAATTGCAGTATCTCACTACACTAGAGGCCTAAATAGTAATCATTTCCTACTGATATCTAGGTATATTCTCCACAACAGGATGATGTGACAAACATAACCTTTAAAAAATATCATTGCTAACAACTTCTCTTTGTTTGATAAGACTGTATTGTTGATATAGTTGTCATAGTCCATTTGGGCTGCTCTAACAAAAACACCACAGCCTGGGTGGCTTAAACAATACATAGTTATTTCCCACATTTCTGGAAGCTAGGAAGCCTAAGATCGAGTCACCAGTGGATCCACTGTCTGGTGGGGGCCTGCTTCTTAGGTTGTAGATAGCCATTTCCTCATTGTATCCTCATGTGGCCGAGAGAGAGAACTTCTCTCTCAAGTCTCTTCTTGTAAGGCTGCCAGTCCCATCATGAGGGCTCCAGTCACAAGACCTGATTACTCCCCAGAGGCTCCTCCTCCAAATACTGTCACCTTGGGGATTAAGTATCATAATATACATTTTGGGGCAGGACCCTAAAAATTTATTTCATTTTATTTTTACGATTTTATTTATTTATTTGAGAGAGCGAAAAAGAGTACAAGGTGGGAGGGGAGTAGACGGAGAGACAGACTCCCCACCGAGCAAGAAACCCGATGTGGGGCTCAATCCCAGGACCCTAAGATTATGACCTGAGCCAAAGGCAGACGCTTAACCGACTGAGCCACCCAGGCGCCCCTAAAAATTCATTTTACAGCTGTAGTCTAAGTAGTTGCTGGAGTGTCCCTACACTTGGTACCATGGCGCCCTAGCTCAGTCCAGAGGTAGGACCTTAACTAGTTTACTGTAAGTACTTGGACTTCTAGTTTCTACAGGAATCTTCTTGGCATTGTTTCACTTCGCATGGTCTGAAGGACTGCTGGCTGCAGTTTTATCCCCCTGGATCATGACACAGTATGGAAATGAACTAAAGGTGAAAAAGCTGAAGTGGACCATCTGTGTCAGGAGATGAGGTTCTCAGCCCTCTCATCCTTCCTCAGAAGCCACCATGGCTAGACTGGTCAGGCAGGGCACATGCAGGTCCCGGGGTCAAGCAGAGGCAGAACGCAGGAATGAAGGCCAGGTTCTCAGGATAGGTTCATGGGCCCAGGACAGGCAGAGAGTCTCAGGGAGAGAGCCAGAGTAGGATCATACATGGCCTGGGAAGGTCATTAACCTTGAGGAGAACCTCTAAGACGACTTGCGTGCCGAGGTTACCCTGTGGAGGAGCTGCCTCCCTGGTTGCATGGGTGTTAGCAGCCGCAGGTGCTCACGGGGCTGGGTGGGTCCCGAGGAGGAGGGCACCTGGCTAGGTGAACGACCGTCGGAGGTGGGGTGAGCTGTTGGGAGCTAGCGGGCGTGAGCTTCAGCTAGAACAGCGGCTGCTCTGCACCTGCGTCGTTGTGGCCATGTGAAAGTAGGGGCCTCATGGTGCCAGGTTTCCAGATGTTATTAAAGGGAGCCTGAGATCTCAGGAATTCTTTCATAGGAAAAAATGGCTGCTTTTTAAGTGATGGCCATGGATGCATATTTTTTTAAAACACTGCTAAGCAGAATGCCTCTGTGTGGTGGCCACGGCAGCCTGGTAGCCAGGTGGGCGCAGGAAGGTGTTCCGAAGACTGTCTCGGGTGGGTAAGGTACAACTCCCAGAGCCCAGGGCGGGCATGGATTGCTGGGCTGTGGGAGCAGTGGATGGATTGACATTGTATTTTTGCCTTCCAATGTGCAGATGCCGATTTGGAACTAGGGTACCATTCTGTATTTGTCAGTGTTCTCCAGAGAAACAGAAAAAATCAAATCTACATAAGAGGAGATTTCTTACACAATCGGCTCCCAAGGTTATGGTGGCCGAGAAGTCCACAGTGTGCCACCCACAGGCCAGAGAACCCGGGACAGGCCTGAGAACCAGGGGAGGGGAGGAGGCAGTGGTGTAAGGCCTGGAGTGTGAAGGCGAGAGAACCAGGAGTTGTGCTGTTCAGAGACAGAGATAATGGACGTCCTGTTTCAAGGGAGGAGAAGGAAAAGGGGAGAGGAGGAAGGGGAGGCAGAGAATTCATCTTCAACCTTTTTTTGGGTCCTCAAGGAGTGGATGATGCCCACCCCACTGGTGAGGGTATATTTTCTTTACTCAGTCTACTGATTCAAATACTAATCTCTTCCTGAAATACCCTCAAAGGAACAACCAGAGATCATGTTTTACCAGCTATCTGGGCATTGCTTAGCCCTGACAAGTTGAAACAAAGTTAACCATCACATACAAATTCTGTTCATAAGGCTGTTGAATTCATGATTGGAGCCACTAATGGAAAGATAACTAATGTATAATTTCATGCAGAAGCAGTGTAGGCCTAGATTTTCGGGTATTCTTGGACATAGAAAGTGTATTTCGAAATTTTCTCTTGAGATGTGTATTGTGTCTTCCTTTGGGAGCTGTGATGCTCCACAATTCTATTACATATCTGTTGGCTACTTTTCTACCTTGATTGCTGTCATTTTAAGTGATAGAGATCCATATGAAGTGGCCTGATTCCCTGAGATTATTTTAGGAATCTATAGAACCAAAGTAAATTTGGGGAGATTGCATCTATTCTGCATGGTCTTATCTGGGGGGAACTTGTAGCAGTGGGCCGCAAGGGCTAAGGGCGCTGGGTTCCATTTAACTCTGGGTGATGCCTGTTAATTTTCATCAGTGGTTCTCGTGCTGGGCTGCACTGACACCCTGGCCTTGCCTCAGGTCAATGAAACTTTGGCAGTAAAGCTCAAATAGTCTTATATTTTAAAAAGTCCCCTAGGTAATTCTAATGTGCACCCAGGGTTAAGATGCTGCTCTAAGGAGAAGCTATGGATTTCTCCTTTGGCCCAATACACTCGGATGTAAATGGATTTATTGACACAGAGATGGCATGACTGCAACCCGCTCTGGTGCCTCCAGTCTCATTTCTTTTTTTTTTTTTTTTTTTTTTTTTT
>PITA01017382.1:20886-43601 GCA_004023965.1 Spilogale gracilis | reverse complement strand
GGCGCCCTTTTTTTTTTTTTTAAAGTGGGTGTGGAGCCTGCTTAAAAAGCCTACTTAAAATCATGACACTGAGATTGAGACCAGAGCTGAGATCAAGAATCCAGTGCTAGGGGGCGCCTGGGTGGCTCAGTGGTTAAGCAACTGTCTTCGGCTCAGGTCATGATCCCGGAGACCTGGGATTGAGCCCTGCATCGGGCTGCCTGCTCAGCGGGAAGCCCGCTTCTCCCTCTCTCCCATTGCTTGTGTTCTCTCTCTGTCAAATAAATAAAATCTTTAAAAGGGTGCTTATCCAACTGAGCCACCCAGGCACCCTTGTTCTGAAATTTTTTACCATAGATTAGTTTTGCCTATTGTGGAACTTGATATAAATGGAATCCTGTGACCGTTCCCTTTCTGTAAGGCTTCATTTACCTAGCATATTTTTAAAAAATATTTTATTTATTTACTTAGCAGAGAGAAACACAGCTAGAGAGGGAACACAAGCAGGGGGAGTGAGAGAGGGAGAAGCAGGCCTCCCACCAAACAGGGAGCCTGATGCGGGGGTCAATCCTGGGATTCTGGGATCATGACTGAGCTGAAGGCAGTCACTTAACCAACTGAGCCACCCAGACACCCTTACCTAGCATATGTTGTGAGATTAATTCTTACTGTTGCACGTACCAATAGTTGATTCTTTTTTTTTTAGTTCCTTTTAATTATTGAATAGTATTACATTGTATAAATATACTACAATGTGTTATATTTTCACCTGTTGATGGCCATTTGTATATGTTTTTAAGTGGGGTTGGGGGAATCATCTTATTGTATGCCAGAAAGACCAATTCTTGAACAGATAGGAAAAAAATAGACAAAATAAGGCTTTTTCACTAATTTTTATGAAACAGATACTTGGTATTTTCTTTCCTCAAAGCATTTGGCCATCCAGTGCCATTGGTCTCAGAGGCCAGCAGTTATTGGAGACGTCCTTCAAGTCTACAGTGGGTCTGAAGGGAGGGCTATTATTTTCTGTGAGACCAAAAAGAATGTAACTGAAATGGCCATGAATCCACATATAAAACAGGTAAGTATTTTCTCATGCTTTCTCTAATTGAGGTTATTGGATAATTCATTGTACAAAAATACTGTCCTTTGTGGACTAGGTTCATAGTCTTTTTTTTTTTTTTTTTTTTTAAAGAGAAGGGCAGAGGGGAGAGAACATGGGTAGGGGGGCAGAGAGAAGGGCAGAGGGAGAGGGAGAAGGAGAATCCTAAGCAGGCTCCATGCCCAGCACGGAGCCCAGCAGGGGTCCTTGATCTCATGATCCTGAGATCATAACCTGCAGCAAAATCAAGAGTTAGATACTTGGGCGCCTGGGTGGCTCAGTCTTTAAGTGTCTACCTTTGGCTCAGGTCATGATCCTAGGGTCCTGGGATCGAGCCCCACATCAGGCTCCCTCCTCAGCAGGGAAGCCTGCTTCTCCCTCTTCCAGGCCCCTTGCTTGTGTTCCCTCTCTCACTGTGTCTCTGTCAGATGAATAAATAAAATCTTTAAAAAGAGAGAGAGAGAGACAGATACTTAACTGAAGTTATAGCCAGCCCCTCATAATCTTTAAGTCAGGATGGAAGTCTACCTGTTTTCATGAGAGGGCTTTTTATTTTTAAGACTTTGCATAATGAGATCTTGGAAATACAGGTGGAAGCAAAATGAGTTTCTATGGGCAAGAGGGGGTAATTTTTTTTTTTTTTTTTTAAGATTTTATTTATTTGACAGAGAGAAACACAGCCAGAGAAGGAACACAAGCAGGGGGAGTGAGAGGGGCAGAAGCAGGCTTCCCGCCGAGCAGAGAGCCTGATGCGGGGCTCGATCCTGGGTCTCCGGGATCATGACCTGAGCTGAAGGCAGTTGCTTAACCAACTGAGCCACCCAGGCGCCCCAAGAGGGGGTAATATTTTAAAATGTTATAAAATGAAAAATATTTACTGAATAAATGGATCAGGATATTAAATCCATATGTTCTTTTAACTTTTTATAGTTGAAAATTTTAAACATATACAAAAGTTGACAGTGTAATGAACCCTGCACATTCATCCTCCATCTGCAATAATTACCTTATTTCATCCACATGCCCGTTCACTTCCGGCTCCTGAATTATTTTGCTGCAAACCCTAGATATTATTACATCCATAAATATTTGGGTGTGTGTCTCTAAAAGAAAAGAATTGCTGTTTATTTTAAACTCAATACTGTTACCACATTTAAAAATTAACACTAGTTAATATGTTCAAGTGCGAGTTTAGTGTTCAGATTGTCAGTTGCCTCATGATTGCTTTTTTCTTTTATACTTTTTGTCTTGAATCTGGATCCAAATAAGATTCGTTAATTGTGTGGTTTAAATCTCTTTAATATATGGATCCCTTTCTCATCTCTTTTCTTCTCGTAGCTTTTTGTTGTTGTTTAAGAAACCAAGTTTCCATAATCTAGAGTATTGCTTCCTTGTGGAATCATTTAACGTGTTCCTTTGTCTTCCATATTTTCTGAAAGTTTGGGTTTGTTTCTTTAATTAGGGCAAAACTATGTCATAGGAGTATATAATGTGTATTTCTTTCTCTTTTTGTGATAGTAACATCCATTGATAGTGATACTGTTAGTTCTTAGGTTAGTGTCTATACAATCATTTTTGTTGTCTGTGACTTATTATCTAGTAGGTTCCTGAAGAAGGGCTTATGGAAATAATACTACCTTTTGATAATAGCATATTTGTAAATTTATACCTAGAAACCATTTTGCTGGATATTAAAATTCTTGGTTTGTATTTTCTTCAGTATCTTCAATATATTTTGCCATTGTTTTTGGGGTAGATCATTCTGGAAAAAGTCTGATTCCAGTCTGATTTTTTTTTTCCCTTATAATATTTTGTGTTCAGCAAAAGACTTTGAATTTTTCTTACAAATCAGGGGCTCCTGGGTGGCTCAGGTTAAGTGTCCAGCTCTTGGTTTTGGCTCAGATTATGATCTTATGGGTTGTGAGATCGAGCCCCACATCAGTCTCTGCACTCAGTGGGGAGTTTGCTTGAAAATTCTCTCCCTTTGCCCTTCCCCACACTCGCACAGGTATACACACACTCTCTCTCTATCTCTGTATCTCAGATAAATAAATCTTGTATCAGTAGTTTCATTAGAATGTATTCTGTAATAAAAGAATGTGTTTTGTATTGTTCTTGGTCACTTTTTATGGCTACACTGTAGCTTCGGATATATTTTTTAATATTTCAGCAAAATTTTCTTGAATTACAATTTTTTTGGTGTTTGGTTTGTCTGATCACCTTTTTTGGGGGGGGAGGCGGCTCTTTATGTATGTTGGTTTCTTTTTTTCCTCTCTTTGTCACTTTATTTCAAATCCTTTTCATCTCTTTATTTAAAATAACTTTTTCAAGATTTCCTATTTTTAGCTTTTACATTTGCTCAGTCTTGTATTCCTTCTAGTAAAGTCTTCATTTGTGAAGAGTCTTTATTTCTACTTTTTTGTTGAGTCATCTCACCTTTTTTTGTTTTTCTTATTTTGATTTTTCTTATTCTGTCATATATCATTTAAAAACTTCTCTTAGTGTATTCAGAAATATGCTATACTTTCCATTTGTTTTGTGGGCATGCCTTTCTAGAAATCTTTCTAGAATATTGTGGAGATGTTATTCTGCTTATTCTTTTTTCCCCTGTTCTAATTACTTTTTGTGGGATTCAGCTGTGTTTTTTGATTAAGTTTTTAATTTTAATTCCAGTATAGTTTACATACAGTGTCATGTTATTTCCAGGTGTACAGTATAGTGATTCACCAGCTCTGTACATCACTTAGTGCTCATGATGATGATGAGCATCTTTAATCCACATCATCTCTTTCAGTCGTCCCCCAGCTCTCCTCCCCGCTGTTTGTTCTCTGTAGTTGACTCTGTTTCTTGATTTATCTTTCTCCCTTTGTTTTTGTTTTTTTCTTTGTTCGTTTGTTTGGTTTCTTCACTTCTACATGTGAGTAAAATCATATGGTATTTGCTCTTCTCTGACTCATTTTGCTTAGCATCATACTCCCTCACTCTGTATTGCAAATGGTAAGATTTCGCTCCTTTTTAAAAAAAGATTTATTTATTTATTTGACAGAGAGATCACAAGTGGGCAGAGGCAGGCAGAGAGAGGAGGAGGAAGCAGGCTGCCTGCTGAGCAGAGAGCCCGGTGCGGCCTCGATCCCAGGACACGATCCTCGATCCCATGAGATCATGACCTGAGCCAGAGGCAGAGGCTTTAACCCACTGAGCCACCCAGGCGCCTGATTTTGCTCCTTTTTTAATGGCTGAATAATATTCATTGTATATACATACCGTATGTCCTATATCCGTTCTTCTGTCAGTGGTACTTGGGCTGTTTCTGTAGTTTAGCTGTTGTAAATAATTCTGTAATAAACATATATAAACGATATATGTGTATCCCTTTGATACAGTGTTTTGTATTTTTGGGTAAATATCCAGTAGTGCAGCTACCGGATCATAGGGTAGCTTACATAGCCTCTATTTTGAACTTTCCAAGGAACCTTCATACTGTTTTCCACAGTGGCTGCATGTTTGCATTCCTACCAGTAGTACACAAGTGTTCTTTTTTCTGTATGTCATTGCCAACATGTGCTGTTTCTTGTGTTTTTAATTTTAGATATTCTGACACTGTAAGGTGATATTTCATTGTAGTTTTGGTTTGCATTTCTCTGGTGGTGAGTGATATTAAGCATCTTTTCATGAGTCTGTTGACCAACTCTTATGTCTTCTTTGATGGAATGTCTGTTTTTTATGTCTTCTGCCCATTTTTTAATTGGATTATTTGGGGGGTGTTTTTGGTGTCAGGAACTGTGATCTTTACTGTTGCTCATTTTTAGGTGAAATTAATCTTTTTTTGAAAAAATTTGTTTTTAAGTGATCTCTACACACAACATGGGGCTTAAACTCACAACCCTAAGATGAGAGTTGTATGCTCTACTGACTATGAGCTTTAAAAGGGGAGGCATTGGTCAGAATAGTTTTCAAGTTTCACAGCTCTAGAGCTGCTGCTTCTGTTGATTGGTATATAAATTATATCTCAATAAAACTGCTAAAAAAAATATCTCTCACTTTCTGAGCTTTGGCTGCCTTTTCCCTCATTTTTATCCAGATCTTCTCTTCCTTTGTTTTTGTGATCCCTGGCACCCTCAATTTAGATCCGAGGTCCATCGCTTTCTCCTTACTGCAGGCCTTCGTCCTGGCAAGGGAGCACTGGCTTGTAAATAGTGAAAGTTCATAAAGGGTCCAGGCTGCTCCACCCTTTCAGACCTTACCTCTGGATCCTCACAGTTGCCCTTCAGTGTACAAACTCTCCTGAGGGCGCCTGGGTGGCTCAGAGGGTTAAGCCTCTGCCTTCAGCTCGGGTCATGATCTCAGGGTCCTGGGATCGAGGCCCGCGTCGGGCTCTTTGCTCAGTGGGGAGCCTGCTTCCTTCTCTCTCTCTGCCTGCCTCTCTGCCTACTTGTTATCTCTCTCTCTCTGTCAAATAAATAAATACATAAATAAATAAAATCGTTTAAAAAAATTCTCCTGGTTTCAGCTGCTATCCTCAAATTGGTCCATTGTGCTTTTAGGGATTATCTGTTCTTAGGACCAGCAAATCTCCCTCCTTCCCCATATATACAGGTCTCGTCTCTACCTGTTTATGTTTTGGAAATCACAAAAAAGTTGTCTCTTATTTTTTCATAGATGTCTGTGGATTTTTAAGTTTGTTATCCTAGTTGTTTTGTTTGTTTTTTTGTGGGAACTGGAGAGTCAAAGACTATGCTATCAACATCTTCCCTGGTATCATTTTATTTATTTTTATTATTTTTTATTTTTTACAAGATATCATTTATTTATTTGACAGAGAGACACAGCTAGAGAGGCAACACAAGCAGGGGGAGTGAGAGAGGGAAAAGCAGGCTTTCCACTGAGCAGGGAGCCCGCTCTGGGGCTTGATCCCAGGACCCTAGGATCATGACCTGAGCCGAAGGCAGACACTTAACTCCCTGGTATCATTTTAACTAACTGTATAGTTTTAGCTATATATACAGTATACACGGACAACGATTGCTAGTGAAAGTAATTGAGGATAGTTGATTTACCTTTCCTATTACTGCTTTAGCACACTCAGCAGCAGTAGTGTTGCAGAAGCTATTGTTTTATCTCATAGGGAGGACTTGCCTTGCTGCAAAGGCTGGGCGAGAATTCTCCTCTTACTGGACACTGAGCAACTTCTATGGTTGAGAGCAATGCAGTTTCTCTGCTGGTTTACTATTTAGTTATAAAGTAGTAGCACCATATCATTACAGATGATACAGGATTTTAGGGACTAAAGGGGGAACTTCAGTGGTTCGTTTCTTTTTTTTTATTTTTAAATTTTAATTTTTTTCTTAAAGTCAGGTTTTACTGGAACAGTGCTTTCTTTTAAAGGTTTTTTTGTTGTTGTTGTTCTGTGTTTTTTCAAAGATTTTATTTATTTGACAGAGAGAAACGCAGGCAGAGAGGGAACACAAGCAGGGGGAGTGAGAGAGGGAGAAGCAGGCCTCCCGCCGAGCAGGGAGCCCGATGTAGGGCTTGATCCCGGGTCTCCGGGATCATGACCTGAACCGAAGGCAGTCGCTTAACCAACTGAGCCACCCAGGTGCCCCTGGAACACTGCTTTCTTAATTCTGAACAGTCACATGCATACATACACACACCCACACATGCATGCATACAAACTTTTGGAAAATAATTTACTCATAAGTTGGAGACCTAGACACCATCACTGATACTCTAAATGTACTATGTCCCTTCTTAGGACTAATTGTTAAATGAAAAAATCAGTGTTGTGTCAAATTTTTTAAAAGTGAATTTGAGAGTGCGCCTGGGTGGCTCAGTTGGTTAAGCGACTGCCTTCAGCTCAGGTCATGATCCCAGAGACCCGGCATCGGGCTCCCTGCTTGCTTCTCCCTCTCTCACTCCCCCTGCTTGTCTTCCCTCTCTGGCTGTGTTTCTCTCTGTCAAATAAATAAAATCTTTAAAAAAAAAAAAAAGTGAATTTGAGAGGGCCAGGGGGATGGGGTGACTGGGTGATGGACATTGGGGTGGGCATATGATGTAATGAGCACTGGGTATTGTATAAGACTGATGGATCCCTGAACTCTGCCTCTGAAACTAGTAATACATTATATTTAAATTAGTTGAATTTAAATAAATTTTTTTTTTTTTTTTAAAGATTTTATTTATTTGACAGAGAGAAACACAGCCAGAGAGGGAACACAAGCAGGGAGAGTGAGAGAGGGAGAAGCAGGCTTCCCGCGGAGCAGGGAGCCCGATGTGGGACTCGATCCCGGGTCTCCAGGATCATGCCCTGAGCCGAAGGCAGTCGCTTAACCAACTGAGCCACCCAGGCGTCCCTAAATAAAAATTTTTAAAAGTGAATTTGAAAATTTCACTTTGAAAAACTGTCCAGGGTGGCCTGGGTGGCTCAGTTGGTTAGGTGTTTGGCTTCAGCTCAGGTCATGATCCCAGAGTCCTGGGATTGAGCCCCACACTGGGCTCCCTGCTCAGTGAGGAGTCTGCTTCTCCCTCTCCCACTCCCCCTACTCATGCTATCTCTCTCTCTCACACACAAATAAATTATCTTTATAAAAAATAACTGTCAAAAAAAAGAAGTAACTGTCCTCGGGGTGCCTGGGTGGCTCAGTGGTTAAGCCTCTGTCTTCATCTCAGGTCATGATCCCGGAGTTCCGGGATCGAGCCCCGCATTGGGCTGCCTGCTCGGCAGGAAGCCTGCTTCTCCTTCTCTCCCTCCCGCTGTTTGTGTTCCCTCTCAGGCTGTATTTCTCTCTGTCAAATAAATAAAAATCTTAAAAAAAAACAAAAAACTGTCCAGTTTAATTAATTAATTAATTTTTTAATTAAAGATTTCATTTATTTGACTGAGAGAGATCACAAGTAGGCAGAGAGGCAGGCAGAGAGAGAGGAGGAAACAGGCTCCCCGCTGAGCAGAGAGCCCGATGTGGGCCTCATAACCATGACCCTGAGATCACGACCTGAGCCGAAAGCAGAGGCTTTTTTTTTTTTTTTTTAAAGATTTTATTTATTTGACAGAGAGAAACATAGCCAGAGAGGGAACACAAGCAGGGGGAGTGAGAGAGGGAGAAGCAGGCTTCCTGCTGAGCAGGGAGCCCGATGTGGGACTCGATCCCGGGTCTCTGGGATCATGACCCGAGCTGAAGGCAGTCGCTTAACCAACTGAGCCACCCAGGCGCCCCGAAAGCAGAGGCTTTAACCCACTGAGTCACCCAGGCGCCCTCCAGTTTATTTTAGAGTATGTTTGTTTATGACTTAAAAAGAAAACAGTAAGGCGTAAGGCAATAATGTTTCCTTTCTTGAGTATTTCTCTTACCTTGGGTTCTGCGATATCACACAGGTTTTCTTCCTTCTCTGGCTAACCTTTCTCAGTTTTGTTGAAATCTTTTTGTATTCTTATTTGTACTTTAAATATTCGCATTCCTCACAGATCTAATGTCTGTACTTGTTTCTTCTCACTCAATGTATTGTTCTGAGCATAATGAATAATATTACAGACTTTGGAGTTAGACATATTAAGGTTTAAATCCCAGCTGTATTACTATCTGTGTAACCTTGAGCAAGTCATTTAATGTTTCTTTGCCTATGTTTCCCTTTTAAAAAGCGGTATTAACGGGGCACCTGGGTGGCTCAGTCACTGAAGCATCTGGCTCTTGATTTCAGCTCAGGTCGTGATCCTGGTGAGATCAAGCCCCCGTCAGGCTCCACCAGAATCCTTGTTTGGGATTCTCTCTCTCTTTCTGCCCTTCCCCACTCTGCTCACATGTGTGCATCCCCTCCCTCCCTCCCTCTCTCTTTCTCTCTCTCTCTCTCTCTCTCTCTCAAAATAAAGAAATGATATTTTAAAATATCATTAAAATATTAAAAATAAGGTCTTTCTACTTTTAACATTTCAGAAATCATTTAAAACATTTAACACAATCCTTTTCTTACAGCAAGCAGACAGTAAGTATAGAAATAGAGAAGTGTAGCTACACTTATAGATGCGTGTAACTGATCACTCCTATGGCTCCTGGGCATATGCTGATAACGTCGGAATCTTTTTCCAGGTTAGCTCTGTCTCCAGCATCTAGACTGTGTTTATCCTACTAGTCACAGACACCCCAACCCATTATTGGGTACCTAAAATTGAATTCATTCTTTTCTATTTTCCTATACCCACTCTGTCTCCAACATTCCCTGTTGTTAAATGGTACATCTACCCATAGACTAAGTCAGAAATCTACACATCGGGGTGTCTGGGTGGCTCAGTTGGTTATGCGACTGCCTTCGGCTCAGGTCATGATCCTGGAGACCCAGGATTGAGCCCCACATGGGGCTCCCTGGTTGGCGGGAAGCCTGCTTCTCCCTCTCTCACACCCTCTGATTGTATTCCCTCTCTGGCTGTGTTTCTCTCTGTCAAATAAATAAATAAAATCTTTAAAAAAAAAAAAAAAAAGAGGGGCGCCTGGGTGGCTCAGTTCGTTAAGCAACTGCCTTCGGCTCAGGTCATGATTCCGGAGATCTGGGATCGAGCCCCACATCGGGCTCCCTGCTCGGCAGGAAGCCTGCTTCTCCCTCTCTCGCTCCCGCTGCTTGTGTTCCCTCTCTCGCTGTGTTTCTCTCTCTCAAATAAATAAATAAAATATTTTTTAAAAAAATTGAAAAAAGAAATCTACACATCACTCTTGACTTTTCTTCCTTATCATTTGCTGTTCTGTTATGAAGTATTTTTGGATTCTGTCTCCCATGGTTTAAAATGGTCTGTGTCTTTCCTTTTTTTTTTCTTTTTTAAGATTTATTCAGTTTAGAGAGAACAAGTACAAGTGAGAGTGGGGGAAGGGGCAGAGGGAGAGATTCCTCAAGCAGGCTCCCCATGACCAATGAGATCATGACCTGAGCTGAAGCAGAGTCAGACACCTAACAGAGCCACTCAGGTGCCCTTAAAATGGTCCGTTTCTGGGGCGCCTGGGTGGCTCAGTTGGTTAAGTGTCTGCCTTCGGCTCGGGTCATGATCCCAGAGACCCGGGATCGAGTCCCACGTTGGGCTCCCTCCTCGGCGGGAAGCCTGCTTCTCCCTCTCTCACTCCCCCTGCTTGTGTCCCCTCTCTAGCTGTGTTTCTCTCTGCTTTCTGTCAAATAAAAAAATCTTAAAAAAAAAAAAAAAAAAAACTTAAAAAAAATGGTCCATTTCTTACTACTGTTTCAGAAGCTTAAAATCTGGGAGTCATGTATAATATTTATTTCCTTTTTATTTCACTTCTCCTCCCTTTACCAGGTCCTCCCAATTTCATCTACCAATAGTTCTTGAATTCATTTATGACCTAGCCCCTACTACCTTTCCAGCTTCATCTTACCATACTTTTTCCTCATTCTGCATGCTCTCCATACTTGCCATGTTTCTTCTCATCACAGGGCTCTTGAACTTAAAATCTTTCTTACCTACCAACTCCTACTCATCTTTCAGATAAAAGTTCAGAGCACCACTTACAGGGAATTCTTCCTTGCCCCCAAATGGGTTAGATTGTCCTCTTACAAATATTCTTTGCCTCGGGGTGCCTGGGTGGCTCAGTTGATTGAGCATCTGACTCTTGATTTCGGCTCAAGTCATCATCTCAGGGTTGTGAGATCAAACCCCGCATCAGGCTCCATGGAGAGCCTGCTTGGGATTCTCTCTCTCTCTCCTTCTCCTTTTGCCTCCCACTTCTCCTTCTCTAAAAATAAATAAATGTTCTTTGCCTCTTAGACTGGTGCAACATCATTTAAACTTGTTTGCTAAGTTTATTTGCATGCCTCATTATTTGATTACTTTCCATCTCCCCTACCAAGGTATAAAGACCCAGGGGATGGAGGCAGTCTTATTTTTGTTTGCCATTTTATCCTTAGTGCCCAACATGTTGTAAATCACTAAATATTCATTGAATGAATAGATAGTCATGGCCACTGCCTTGATGAGGCCACTGACGCCTCTGTTGGATTTCTGCAGCAGCCTGCTACCTTGGTCTCCCCAGCTTCTGCCTTCCCCTCTCCTAACCCAGTCTATACATTACAACCAGAGTGTTCCTTCCACGATGCAATTATGTTTATGTTCAGGATAATCTTCTGCTTCCATTCATCCAGTTGTTTCATGTTGTCTGCAGAATAAAATTCATATTCCTTTCCAGCCTCATCTCTCATCACTTCTCCTTTCACTCTGTCGTTCAGCAATACTCATATATTTGTCGTTCCCAGTCACACTGTTTATGTATGAAATTTTTTCTGCCCAGAATTCCCTAGCCTCCTGCTCGTCCTTTTACCTATTAGTTCCTTATGACCTGTCAGGTCTTACCTTCAATGCTGCCCTCCCCTTAAACCAAATTAAGTTAGGTTTCTCTCTTAACTATTTCAGTAGCACCTGGTTATAGTACATATCATACTGTATTGAAGATGCTTGTCAACTTCTCTCTCCCAGGGCTATCTCTTTACGATTGTTCCAGAATCTGTTGCATAGCAAGTACTCAGTGAATTCACTCATGAATGCATTAGGCTTAGTTACTAAGATTTAGAAATGGTTAGGGTTAAATCATTGTTATGAACCTTTTAAAACATTAAAAATAATTTTTTTTAGAAATTTTATTTATAATAAAAAAGATTTATTTTAGGGGTGCCTGGGTGGCTTGGTCAATAAGCGTCTGCCTTTGGCTCAAGTCATGGGATCGAGCCCCACATTGGGCTCCCTGCTCGGCAGGAAGCCTGCTTCTCCCTCTCTCACTCCTGCTGCTTGTGTTCCCTCTCTGGCTGTGTTTCTCTCTGTCAAATAAATAAAATCTTTAAAAATCTTTTAAAAATTTATTTTAGAGGGAGCGAGCAGGGAGAAGAGGCAGAGCAAGAGGGAGAAAGTGTGTCAAGCAGGGTCTGCACTGAACACAGAGCTTGACATGAGGCTTAATCCCAGGACCCTGAGATCACGACCTGAGTGGAAACCAAGAGTGAGCGCTTAACCAGCTGCTCCACCCAGGCACCCTTGAACCTTTAAATTTTAATAGCATCTAGAATGCTAGGAAATTCGTTTGTAAGAGAAAAATTATTTGCAGTACGAGTAGAAGATGATATGTAAATTGCATAAAAATAGGTTCAACTTCACTAAATATTACAGAAATGTGAATTAAAACAACATTAGGGAATCATTTTTGCCTGTTAGATTCACAAAGATTATAATGATTCATAATATACAGGGTACGTAGGGTTTGATGAACTGAAGGCTCATAAGTGTTGAAGAGTAAATGGGCACAACCTTTTTTTTTTTTTTTTTAAAGTTTATCTCTGTATTCAAGTAATCTCTATATTCAACATGGGGTTTGAACTCACAGCCCCAAGATTGAGAGTTGGATGCTCTTCCCACTGAGCCAGCCAGGCAGCCCCCAGCCCCAGCACTTCCTTTGACAACACAGTTTTGCAATAGCTATTAAAATGTTAAATGTACATAATTTTTGACCTAGAAATTCACTCTCTAGATATGTGTCCTACCGAAATACACATATACCAGGGGGTCCAGAGATAGAAGTACAATGTTGTTGACTGTAGTATTGTTTCTAAAGGTGAAATCTTGGATATGACCCAAATGGTCATCAGTAGGATATTGGTAAAATAAATGGTACTACATCATATGATGAAATCGTATACAGTTGGGTTTTTTAAAATATTTCTTTATTTGTCAGAGAGAGAGGGAGGGAACACAAGCAGGAAGAGTGGCAGGCAGATGGAGAAACAGGCTCCCCATTGAACAAGGAGCCTGATATGGGACTCAGTCCCAGGACTCTGAGATCATGACCTGAGCCAAAGGCAGATGCTCAACTGAATGATCCACCTAGGGATCCTCCTTTTTTTTTTTTTTTTAAGATTTTATTCATCTATTTGACAGAGAAACAGAGCTAGAGAGGGAACACAAGCAGGTGGAGTGAGAGAGAGAAAAGCAGGCTTCCCGCCAAGCAGGGAGCCTGATGCGGGGCTCGATTCTGGGACTCTGGGATCATGACCTGAGCCAAAGGCAGATGCTTAATGACGGAGCCACCCAGACACCCCAGTCATATATAGATTTAAAAATATGAAGTAGAGGGCTCCTGGGTAGCTCAGTTGGTTAGAGCCTCTGCCTTTGGCTCAGGTCATGATCTCAGGGTCCTGGGATCAAGGCCCACAAGGGGCACTCTGCTCAGCAGGGATCCTGCTTCCTCCATTCTTTTTGCCTGCCTCTCTGCCTACTTGTGATCTCTCTGTCGAATAAATAAATAAATAAAAAGATTTTATTTATTTATTCGACAGAGAGAAACAGAGCCAGAGGGGGAACACAAGCAGGGGGAGTGAGAGAGGGAGAAGCAGGCTTCCTGCCGAGCAGAGAGCCCGATGTGGGACTCGATCCTGGGTTTCCGGGATCATGACCTTAGCCGAAGGCAGTCGCTTAACCAACTCAGCCACTCAGGTGCCCCAATAAAATCTTTAAAAAAAATACATGAAGTAGAGTTCTCTTTATAGATGTGGAAAAATGGCTAAGATAATATGTAAAGCAGGTTTCAAAACAGTGATTACGTAGGGCGCCTGGGTGGCTCAGTGGGTTAAAACAGTTATTATGTAGTGCAATCCCATTTTATAAGTAAATGCATAAAGTGTATGCTGTTACATGTGGGTTATGTGTGTATGTGGGTGTTTTTTTTAAGATTTGTTTATTTATTTGAAAGAGAAAGAGAGCATGTGCAGAGGAAGGGGCAGAGGGAGAGAGAGAAGCAGGTTCCCTGCTGAGCAGGGAACCCCACACATGCCTTGATTCTAGGACCCTTGGATCATGACCTGAGCCAAAGGCAGAGGCTTAACCCACTGAGCCACCCTGGCTCCCCTGTATGTTTTTTAAAAATAGATATCCATTGAAATAGTCACCAAACTATTAGTGAATTATTCGGAGGATGATATCAAGGGAAGCTTTTACATTTTGTGTTAAATTTTTTTTTTTGGACTTTATTTAGTCCAGAGAGCACGCATGCATAATCAGGGGGAGTGTCAGAGGGAGAGGGAGAAGCAGAGTCCTTGCCAAGCAGAGAGCCAGAGGGTTAAGCCTCTGCCTTGAGCTCAGGTCATGCATGATCTCAGAGTCCTGGGATCAAGCCCCACATCGGGGCTCTCTGCTCAGCAAGGAGTCTGCTTCCCCCTGTCTCTCTGCCTGCCTCTCTGCCTGTCTGTGATCTCTCTCTTTCTCTCTGCGGCTCCATCCCAGGACCCTGAGATCATGACCTGAGCCGAAGGCAGATACCTAACTGACTGAGCCACCCAGGCGCCCCTGTGTTAAATATTTTCTGTAATGTTTGGTCTTTCTGAATGATAAGCATGAATTACTATAATTGTCAAAAAATAAGAACGTCAGGGCACTCTGGCCGGCTCAGTCAGTGGACCATCCATGATTCTTGATCTTGGAGTCATAAGTTTGAGCCGCATCTTGGGTGCAGAGATTACTTAAAAAAAAAAAAAAAAAGATTAAAAAACAAGAACGAGCACAGAGTACGTGGTGTCAGGGTGCTATCAATTGCAAATGTGAGCTGTACACTTAACTTTTTCCCTTTTTCCAAATAGAATGCCCAGTGTTTACATGGGGACATTGCACAGTCACAAAGAGAAATTACACTGAAAGGCTTCAGAGAAGGTAGTTTTAAAGTTTTGGTGGCAACCAATGTAGCTGCCCGTGGTTTGGACATACCTGAGGTTGACCTGGTGATTCAGAGTTCTCCTCCCCAGGTAAGAAATGAGATTTTATTTAGGAAATATAAGAATAACTGTGTAAATTGCCATTTTATTTATAAGGTAGTGCTTGGAATATGAAAAATGTGTTACCTGTTCTTGCTGTTAGCCATTTTTTACTAATGCAATGTTAAATTGGGTCAGAATCTGATGTCTTAGCAAACGATTAACTTCTTTATTTGGATCTGAAGCGTAGAATCATGCAAAGGGATTGTAAAAAGTTGTCATATGAAGAGCCCTGGGATGAGGTGGATAAAGATTTTAAATCCTGGGGCGCCTGGGTTAAGCCTCTGCATTCGGCTCAGGTCATGCATGATCTCAGAGTCCTGGGTTCGAGCTCAACATTGGGGCTCTCTGCTCAGCAGGGAGTCTGCTTCCCCCTCTCTCTCTGCCTGCCTCTCTGCCTACCTGTGATCTCTCTCTCTCTCTCTCTCTGGGTCAAATAAAATCTTAAAAAAAAAAAGGTCTTATTTAAAAAAAAAGATGTTAAATTCTATTCCTTTTATCCAAAAATTCAGCCTAAAAGCTTTTGGGATGTTGAAAGCAATAGGTTTGAAATAATGTTATTGGTAGTAGTAGTTTTGTTATTGTTAGCATTATTATTTGGTTGGAATGACTGTACCTGGTCAGATTTTTTTTTTTTTGCCAGATTTTAAAAAAAGTATTGCTTCTTTTATTTTTAGGATGTGGAATCCTATATTCATCGTTCTGGACGCACAGGTAGAGCTGGCCGGACAGGGATTTGCATATGTTTTTATCAACCCAGAGAAAGAGGTCAACTAAGATATGTGGAACAAAAAGCAGTAAGTAGAGTTAAATTATTTCAGGCTTGTTATCTAAATGGTGCCTTAGAAAAGAGCTCTTTTTATATTTGTTCTCACAAATAGATGCTTATAACTTTTCTCGGTTTTAAGCTGCATTTGGATGTCAAGCATGTGGAGAGCTAAATTTATATGAGCTGCAAGACTTTGTTTTGATACAGCTTTTATTGTGAAGACAGAAGAGCTGACTTTCTCATTTTTCCCTTGAGTTTATCCCTTGATTCTAAAATCAGAAGTGCATTGTGATTTCGATATCTCATAGTCCAGCATTGTAAAGGGGTGACTGCCATAGTCTTGGTGGGTTTGTTAAGATTATATTGAGTAATGGTAAAAATGGCCAGTTTCTGTAAGAAGTTTTATACATTTTTTGTGGCCTGTATATTTTTGTGGTATTTGACTTTTTTTCCTATTTTCTTGATGTGTGTTTTAAAGCACTATTTCATCTACTTTGTAAAATGAGATAGGTTAATAAGAAAAAAAAAGAGGTGGTAAGCATCTTTTTTCCTTTTTTGGAATCAGCTTTATTTTGCAAGTGAAATTTCATGATTGTAACTAAGGGCAATTAAATTTTTTTTTCTTCCTAGAATTTGTAATTGATGATTTATTAGAAAAAGCAGGTCTTTTGATCTACTGGGGCTTGGAAATCTTTAAGTCCAAGAAATGGAAATTCAACAAACTATATGAATTTAGAAATTAATTGTAAAGACTTCCATTTTTCTTTAATGTAATTCTTTCATTTTCAGGGAATTACTTTTAAACGTGTAGGTGTACCTTCTACAATGGATTTAGTTAAATCTAAAAGCATGGATGCCATCAGGTATGCTTTCTGACCTTGCTGAATAAGTTTTTCTTTTGTATTAGGCTATTCATCTTTAAGCTGTCCTAGTTCAAGTATCAGAAAACTTAATCACCAGTTTTACCAGCAGACTTTTAGTTATATTAAAATACGAAAACGTTGCTCTTTCTTTTCCCATTCATTCTTTTATCTTTAATTTTTTACCTTGGTCTTGACCAAGAAAATTTACTATTTTTAAACCATAGGTCTCTGGCTTCCGTTTCTTATGCTGCTGTTGATTTTTTCCGACCATCAGCTCAGAGATTGATAGAAGAGAAAGGGGCAGTGGATGCATTGGCTGCAGCATTAGCCCACATCTCTGGAGCATCAAGTTTTGAACCACGATCTTTGATCACCGCTGATAAGGTAGAATCTGTGAGAAAATCATGTATGTTGAAAAAAGATTGAAATTGAACCATAGGTAATCCATCTATCTGGGGAGGAAAGCAGGAGACTTTCACTTTACATAGTACTGTGTTCACTGAAACTTACACACCAGACCCTCTTTATTTTGTAAGTTGCCAGGGAACCATGCAAATCAAAGCATAGACTCTGTGCATTTAACACAGTGCCATGCAAAGTTAGGATTACCTTTATACGTAGAGGGGCTTGTGGGGGGCGATGGGGTGTGTGTGTAGAGTGTGACACCATCTGACCTAGCCCCCTGTTGGGTTAGTATCAGATGTCAAAACAAACCACACCAGACCCATTGGTCACAAGTGGTTTAAAGATTAAGTACTACTACTCAGGGTATAATTGAGGAGAGTCCCTGGATAACAGGACCTCTCAGCAAGAAAGCTCTCTGATGTCTGGATGGGGACAGAGAGACTGAGACAAAGAGGGAGAGTTGGTGGAAGAGGAGAACAAAAAAGTCAGGGAGGTAAACTTGCATGTGACGACTCGTTATAGTATAAATGAGTACATCAGGGGTGTCTGATGTTTACTGGCAAGTGTTAATAGTTTAGTCAAATGTCATTTTGCTGGGAGTGACTTCATATGTCCCAGCTCTTCCCTCCCCTTCCCCATATACTGTGTATCTTTCTTTTTTTTTTGAAAGAAAGTGAGAGAGAGAGAGCTCTAGTAGCAGGAGGAGAGGAAGAGGGAGAATCCCAAGAAGGCTCCATCCCACGACCCTAAGACCAAGGCCTGACCCAAAACCAGTAGTCAGTTGCCTTAACCTACTGAGCCACCCAGATGCCCTCCCCCCACAGTGTATATTTATTTTAAATTTTATTTTATTTTAATTTTTTAAAGATTTCATTTATATGAGAGAGCATGAACTGGGAGAGGGAGAGTGAGAAGCAGAATCCACACTAAGCTGGGAGCCCAATGTGGGGCTCGATCCCAGGACCCCGAGATCACGACCTGAGCTGAAGGCAGACAGACACTTGTGAGACTGAGCCCCATGCTGGGCTGTGCACTCAGCATGGAGTCTGCCGGTCTCTCCACCTGCACCCTTGCTGCTGCCCTCATGCACGCATTTGTGCATGTGCGTGTGCTCTCTCTAAAATAAATAAAATCTAAAAAAAGTCAGGATTCAATTCAAGTTCACATGCTACATTTGGTGATAATGTTCCTTTTAATCTGGAACTGTTTTCCCATCATTTTTATTAACTTTATTAATTTTTTGAAGAGTATAGATTAGTTGTCTCGATCAGAGTCTAGCATTTCTTACTTGGGTTTTTCTGGTTTTCTTCTCTTCATACATCATTTAACTTTTGCCTCTATTCACACTTTTCTGTAAACCGGAGGTAAAGTCAAACCTTGATTTTATATTCAGATTAAACAGTTTTGGCCAAAGTACCCTATGGGTGATAATGTACTTCATACTGTATCACATCAGGAGTTATATAATATCAGATTGTTCTAGTACTAATAATTCTTATTTTGATCACTTGTTTACAATGGAAACTGCCTTATATTCCCGTTGTAAAGGTATCTTTTACTCTCTGTCATTAGTAATGTGTGTGTGTGTTAGCAGGGAGCAAGTACCCTTTCCCTAGTAACCCACCGAATACTTCTTTTCTTTTAAGATTTTATTTATTTATTTGACTGAGAGTGAGCAAGAGCGCAAATACAAGCCACCGGGAAGGGCAGAGGGAGAGCCAGACGCTCTGCTGAGCAAGGAGCCTGACGTGGGGCTCCATCCCAGGACCCTGAGATCGTGACCTGAGCCAAGGGCAGACACTTAACCAACTGAGCCACACAGGTGCCCCATCACCAAATACTGCTTCTTTTTTTTTTTTTAAGATTTAATTTATTTATTTGACCGAGAGAAACACAGCTAAAGAGGGAACACAAGCAGAGGAAGTGAGAGAGAGAGAGAAGGCTCCTGCAACCTGATGGCGAGGCTTGATTCCAGGACTCTGGGAACATGACCTGAGCAGAAGGCAGATACTTAACAACTGAGCCACCCAGGTGCCCCCATCAGATACTTCTTAAGAAAATACTTAAGGCATACCTTTTAGGAAAATACTAAGATAGCCTTTAGGGCGCCTGGGTGGCTCAGTGGGTTAAGGCTTCTGCTTTCGGCTCAGGTCATGGTCTTGGGGTCCTGGGATCGAGGCCCACATCGGGCTCTCTGCTCAGCTGGGAACCTGCTTCCTCCTCTCTCTCTGCCTGCCTCTCTGCCTACTTGTGATCTCTCTCTCTGTGAAATAAATAAATAAAATCTTAAAAAAAAGAAAAAAAGATAGCCTTTAGAGCTTAGAAGTACCTAAGAGATTCCGAACCTTTACCTAATAAAAGAATCCTTTGGCAGATGGGTCATCTAACTTCTGATTAAATATCTTAAATGCTATATTAGTGGATTTGAAATTTCTTTTATAGTTAAACCAAAATCCAATGTCTTTACCACAAATGTCCTATAGGACCTTCCACTTGGTACTTCTTTGACCTCATCTCTTACCACTCTGTCCTTGCTTGTTTTGGCTACCCCAACCTACTTGTCACTCAAACATGAACCTACTCCTGCACACGACCTTTGCACTCACACTGTTTCAGATGCTCGTTCTTTGTACCACATGGCTTCCTCCTTCACTTTATTTAGGTCTCTCTTCAAATATCACCATGTCAGAGAGGTCTTTCCTGACCACCTTGTCTAAAATAGCTGACCTTTCTCTTTACTATTTCCTTGCCCTGCTTTATTTTTCTTTATGATGCTTATCTGGCATTTTACATTATTTGCTTATTTGTTTACGATCTACCCCACTCATCCCCACCATCCCTACTCCCAGGACTAGAATGTAATGTACATGAGAGAGAGGACTATTTACTGCTGAATCTGTAGCACTTACTATAGTCTCTGGCACATACATAAAGGACACTCAGGAGATACTTGTTAGATGAGGAGTCCCTGGCTGGCTCATTCGGTAAAGCATGTGACTCTTGGTCTTAGGGTTGTGAGTCCAAACCCCATGTTGGGTATAGAGCGAACTTTAAAAAAACAAAATTACTAGATGAATCCCTTCCTGTATCTTCTTCACATTGATCTTTTTGCTATCTGGTGAAGTTTTACAAAACAAGTAATTTTTGGATATGTAGTAGTCCTTCAAAAGTTTTTTTTTTTTTTTAATTTTTATTTATTTATTTGACAGAGAGAGATCATAAGTAGGCAGAGAGGCAGGCAGAGAGAGAGGAAGAAGCAGGCTCCATGCTGAGCAGAGAGCCCGATGCGGGCCTCGATCCCAGGACCCTGAGATCATGACCTGAGCTGAAGGCAGAGGCTTTAACCCACTGAGCCACCCAGGCGCCCTAGTCCTTCAAAAGTTTAAAGAGATTTATGTCTTCATGTTTTTCTACTCCAAGCTAACTTTGACTTTTTCAGCATTTCCTCGATTCTTCACTACTTTATCTTTCCTCAGATGCTCTAGTTTAATTATCTCTTAAAGCATGGTTAGAATTAAATATATAGTCTTTACAGAAATACAAAGAAGAACGGTTCTTTCAGTGATCTGAAACAGTCTTCTATTAATATAGGGTGTTTTGTTTTTTTTTTTAAAGATTTTATTTATTTGACAGAGAGAAACACAGCCAGAGAGGGAACACAAGCAGGGGGAGTGAGAGAAGCTTCCCGCCGAGCAGGGACCCCGATGTGGGACTGGATCCCGGGTCTCCCGGATCATGACCTGAGCTGAATGAAAGCAGTCACCCAACCAACTGAGCCACCCAGGCGCCCCAAATAGGTTTTTTTTTTTTTTTAAATATAGTTTTAATAAGTTATTTTTGGGATGCCTGGGTGACTCAGTTGGTTAAGCATCTTACCTTCAGCTTAGGTCATGATCCCAGGTCCTTGGGATCAAGCCCTGCATTGGACTGCCTGCTCAGTGGGAAGTCTGCTTCTCCCTCTGGCTGCAGCTTCCCCTGCTTGTGCTCTCTTCACACATTCTCTCTCTCTGACAAATAAATAAATGAAATCTGTAAGAAAAGTTGTGTGTTTTTTTTTGGCAGCCACATTATACTGATGGCTCCTGAGAAATGTACAGTGACGTCATGAAGGGCTGCAGACTTTGAACTTCAATGTCCTGCTGCTGCTGCTTTTTTCCCCAAAGATAATGTGACTTTTATTTCTTAAGGGGTTTGTCACCATGACTCTTGAGAGCCCAGAGGAAATAGAGGATATCAGCTGTGCATGGAAAGAACTTAACAGAAAGCTGAGTAGTAATGCTGTGTCCCAAATTACCAGAATGTGCCTCCTAAAAGGAAATATGGTAGGTTTTTCTAGACAAGTCAAAAGCTTCTCAATCAATTACTGTCAATGTCTCTAAAGACTAGCAGGTTTTATTCTTTCTATCTCTCTCTTTTTTTTTTTAAGTCCAATGGGTTGAATAATATGGTTTTCTCTGTGTGATAGTTTCTAGTTGTAAATTTGGGGAGTTATATAAACAACCCATTCCCTTAGAAAGCTGTAAGTCATCCTGCTTAGTTTGTATAACAACCAAGTTATCTAAGTTTCTGCTTTTGATACATACTGTGTGGTTGTATGCGGTGTTTTATGACTTATGTAACATGATTTCAATAGCTAAACAGCTCTATTACTTAGTGAATACTGACTTAGTGAATAGTGAATAGTGACTTTTAAGTGACCTATTGGTTATTAATGAGGATAATTAAGTAAATCAGTATTTTAGTACTTTTTTTTAGTACATTTTTGAAATAGCAAAGTTAAAACTATCTCTAATCTTAGTGACTCTTTCTTTAGTAGTTTGAAAATAGGTATTATATTTATTCATCGAACTTTACAACAAAAGCTTACTCTAGCCTAAAATTTGTTATCTTGTTTGTTTATTGGAAAGAATCATTTCTCTCAAAGTTTACTATTATCATCAAGAATGTTTTGTGGCAAGTATGAGACAAATATACACATTCAGAAAAATGGAGGAAAGGGAAAAATATAACAAGATCCTTAGGCCAAACCAGTTACCGTACTTGAGAAATAAATTAACTTTCAATTTATTGGCATCTGGGACCAGAAAAGAAACATCTTGGGTTATACCATTCTTATTATCTGATAAACACTATAGTTCTTCAGGTTAGAAACTTTTCGGTACTAAATTTCTCAAGGAATTTATACATTAAACATTAATGCGTCTACAAGAACTTTTCTAAAGAATACTCTAGATTCTTAGTTAGAAGTAGTAGCCGATTCCTGTTAGATACTGTGTTTACTTTTCAGATTTAGAAAATATAATAACCAGCCACTCTGTGTCATGCATTATTATAGGTTAACTGTTTTAATCTTATTAATGGGGTACACTCTTTTTTTTTTTTTTTAACTACTATAAAATTACCAGCAAGTATTAGCTATTGGGAAAAAAACAACTCATCTGCATTTGAATAAAAATGTTTTCATTTTGCTTTTAGGGTGTTTGCTTTGATGTTCCCACAACTGAGTCAGAAAGGTTACAGGTATTTTAAAAATTTTATATTAAATAATTGCATATGTTTCTCTAAAAAAATTGGAGTTTTTAAAAAGCGATAATATCCTTATGATGCCTAAATCAATTAACATTCCTTAATATAATATCTAGTCTTTATCATAATTTAAAATATTTTTTATTATAAATAATTTCAGATACAAAAAACAGAATTGCATAATGAATATTCATGCACCCCTCACCCAGCTTCAGCAGTGATCAGCCCATGGCCAGTTTGTTTCATGGTTTCATGTCACTTCCATCCATTTTCCCACTCTCCTGTATGTATGCTT
>PITA01017382.1:0-20786 GCA_004023965.1 Spilogale gracilis | reverse complement strand
ATTTTACACAAAGTAAGATTAAGACAAAAACAAATACCATATGGCTTCACTCATACATGGAATTTCTTTTCATACATGGAATTTAAGAAACAAAACAAATAAGACAAAGGAAAAAGAGCCAGAAATAATAGATTTTTAAATATAGAGACAAACTGATAGTTGCCAGAAGGGAGGTGGGTGGCAGGTTGGGTGAAGACGATGAAGGGGTGTAAGAATTGTATGTATTCTTTTGAAACAAGTTGTAGGTATTCTGTCATTTCAACCATGAATATTTCCATATACCTAACGATTAGGAACATTTTTTTTTTTTTTTTTAAGATTTATTTATTTATTAGAGAGAGCATGCGAGCAGGGGGAGGGGCAGAGGAAGAGGGAGAGAGAGAAACCTCAAGCCAACTCCCCATCGAGTGCGGAGCCCAGCTCGGGGCTCAATCTCATGACCCTCAGACCATGACCTGAGCCGAAATCAAGAGTCGGTAGCTTAATCAACTGAGCCACCCAGGCTCCCCTCAACAGGGTATTTTAATATTCACTTTCCTTGGCAACTCATGATCACAATGAATAATAGTTAATGTAGCAGGATATAACATAGTAATGCTCTTATGAGCTCCTGATTCGCATAATCTTACTCCGATACCAAATTATTTCCAGTGGCAACATATTTTTGCCAGGATTTTAGTCCCCATCATTAGCTCTCACTTCTTGCTTCTGTCAGTATAACCACTGAAAGTGGTGCACTGCTTATTAATGGCTTATTTTTTCATGCCGAGAAATGAATGCTCTCTTTTATTTATTTTTTTAATTTTAACTAAAAAATATTTATTTATTTGAAAGGGAGAGAGCATATGAGAGTGGGGGGGGTGAGGAGCAGAGGAAGAGGGAGAGAGAATTTCAAGCACACTCCCCACTGAGTGCAGAGCCTGGCACAGGGCTCAATCTCATAACCCTGAGATGACCTGAGCCAATATCAAGAGTTAGATGCTCAACCGACTGAGCCACCCAGGTGCTGCAGTGTGCTCTCTTGTAGAATGTATAAACTGAGTATGAAATTATGAGCCTCAAAATGAGCCTGAGAGTTTCTCCTAAGACTAAAATTTAGGAACTTAAATGAATGAGCTTTGAATATGTTTTTGTTTTTTGTTTTCAATTTTGTTTCAGATACTTTGACTTTAAATGGATAGATTGTCTGTAGCTAATAGATGATGGATATTAAAAAAGATTCTCATATGCTTGCTTATGGTTTCCATTTTGCATTTATATTATCCTCTAAATGTCCCCCAACAGGCAGAGTGGCATGATTCAGACTGGATGCTTTCACTGCCAGCCAAGTTACCTGAAATTGAAGAATATTATGATGGAAATACATCTTCTAACTCCAGGCAGAGGAGTGGCTGGCCAAGTGGCCGGTCGGGCCGATCGGGCCGGTCAGGTGGTAGATCTGGTGGCCGGTCAGGTAGACAGAGTCGACAGGGAAGTCGGTCAGGAAGTCGACAAGATGGTAGACGACGAAGTGGGAATAGAAATCGATCAAGAAGCGGGGGCCACAAACGGAGTTTTGACTGAGTATTTGATAGTTAATCTACCAGTGTGAGCTTGCCTATTTCTGCCTAATCATGTACATTATCCACCAAAAATTAGGTCATCATAGTTGAGGTATGTGTCTGCTCTTTGCAAAGAAGTGGGTCATATTTTTTTAAAAAGTATTTCACAAGAATGGTTGTAAACAAATCTACTTATCCAGTTATACCTTTGAATAAAAAAAACTCCTTTTATTGTCTCTTTTCACTATGCGTTAAGAATTCTGTCAATGTAATCTCCAGGTTCTTCTAAAACAGCAGTCAAATTAGTCTTACTGAAGATTACTTGCATTTTGCAAAACATGGTAAATTTTATTCAGATCATTCCTTCCATAGGATATGTAGCAGAAAATAAATCCCTTCTACATTAAAGGGCTATAGAAACTGGTGACTTGATTGGTTAGATGTAGCATTTAAGTTCTATATGTAGTTCATTAAAAGGGTGTGCAGGCACTGTACACTCAATAATTTATTGACCAGATAATGATTGAAGTCTCCTATGTGCCTATCACTGTTAATCGTTAGGGATATGTTAGTCATTAGGGATATAGTGGTGCACAAGGCACAGCAGTATCCTCAAGGAACTTACAATCTAAAGACAGTCAAGCAGTTATGAATGAGATGAACATCGAAAGGGTAAAATAGGTAGGTATGCTAAGGACCTAGTTGGGATGTACCAAACCAGTCTCGGAATCAGAAGGGCATAGAAGCATGTGTATGGTGGGAAGAAGAGTTTAAAAGAGAGAAGGTTTGCAGGCAGGGAGAACAGCATATACAGATACCCAGAGCCAAAGAATACTGTAGGAAGTCTGAGGACCTAACAATTAGGTTTGCATATGACAGGCAGAGGATAGGAATAAGAAAGAATGATTTAGTATTTAACAGTGCCCAGATCTTAAAGGCCTTGTGTGCATTGTAAGACGTTTAAACATTCGCTTGAAAAAAAATTTAAAGTAAGGAGTAACATGATGAGATCTGTGACTTAGAAAAGATTATTGGCTGCACTGGAGAGCCTGGATTGGAGAAGGGCCAGACGGGAGGTCAGGAGACCTCTTAAAGATGCTGTTGGAGTAATCCAAGGTAAAGGTGATGGTGGTCTGCACTAATGTTGGGGAACATATTTTGACTGATAAGAATTGAGGCATTTGAGAGCTTATTGTCCAGAATCAGTAAGTAGTTGTGAACTCTGGATTTATACCAAAGAATAGTGGAGTGAGGATTTAAACCCCAATAGGTCTAGCTTCTGAACCAGCATTTTTTTTTTTTTTAAAGATTTTATTTATTTGACAGAGAGAAACACAGGCAGAGAGGGAACACAAGCAGGGGGAGTGAGAGAGGGAGAAGCAGGCTTCCCGCGGAGCAGGCAGCCCGATGTGGGGCTCGATCCCGGGTCTCCAGGATCATGACCTGAGCTGAAGGCAGTCGCTTAACCAACTGAGCCACCCAGGCGCCCCTGAACCAGCATTTTTAACCACTGTGCTAAATAGCAGTGGTGACACTGAGAAATATGGATAGATTGTCAATGTTGTTTTAAGTTTCCTTATTTTTTTTTAGTAATGTCTACACCTAGTGTGGGGCTTGAACTCATGACCCCAAAGTCAAGCATCGCATGCTCCTTCACCGAGCCAGCCAGGCACCTCCAAAGTTGTAGGAAATAAAATTGTTAGGACTTAGTGCTTGATTGAATTGGAAGATGAGACAGATGCAAAAGAATGAAAGATTTTTGTCACTGAGATAAGGTAGGAGGAGGAAGAACAAGCTACGTGGGGAGGGGAGAGGGTATGATTAGTTCAACATTGGATATATTTTAATATTGAATAGCCCATGATGTAAGATGTGAGAGGAGATAAACAGTAGACAGTTGGATTTATAGATTTGAAGGAGAGAGAGATCTGTTCTCAAGGTGTAAAGACTTGGACGTAATTTTTAAAAAGGTTAATTGTAGTTAAGGCAGTGGAAGAGATTATCTAATGAACACATAGGAAGAAAAGAGGACTAAGGAGGGAACCCAGAGGCAGAATAATGTATTTACTGCCTAGGAGAGGAAGGGAATCCATTATCATCAAGAAGAGGTGACAAGGTGGCAGAAACCCCAGGAGTATGAGGCTTTCCAAGAAGATGAACCTGAGATGGCCACAGAATTTGGCAAAAAGACATTTGACATGAGGAGCAACCATATTAATAAAGCATGGAGAGTAGAAATCATTTAGCAATGAGCTCAGCAGGAAATTGAGAGAGAAAGAACTAGGGAGAGCAAACATGTCTTCCAGGAATTTGGCTGTAAAGTAGGGAAGAATAAAGTTTGGATGTAAAAGGACAATTTTTTGTACGTGTGTGTTGGGGGAGGATGAGGGAAATTAGAACATGAACTACTAATATGGGAAGAAGTTAGGAGGGATGAAGAGAAAGCATACATGATGGAGCAAGATCCCTATGAAGACCCAGAAGGACGAGTTTAAGCACACACTGGAGATTTTAATCTTAGATGGTAGACACACCTCTCTAACATTTCACCAGGAAGAAAGTATGTTTATCATGTAGGTCAATTTGCAGGTATTAAGGTAAGAAGTTGACAAATTGCCTGTCTGATGCGTCTCTTTTTTTCTGTGGTGGTATTTCATGGTCATCTGCTGAGGGTGGAGAGGAAAGTAGCAGGCTAGATCTGAGGAGACTGGAGAAATGCTGAGGTATCAATGTAAAACTAGATGGAGAGTTTATTAGGCAAACTGGTGGCCACAGGCAGCTTTGAGGGTCCAGGTGAGATTAGAGACTAAGTGTGTACTGGCACCAATTAGAGCGCTTGAGTAATTTCCTGTAATGATACTCAATATTCTGTTGTAGGAATGGAGATGGGAGATGGTTGATCCAGGATTGGGGTTTGCTCTGTGAGATGAAAGGATGACAAGGTGGATGTATTAAGGACTTTGGCAAAACTTACCAGAGTAATGGGCTATGGAGTCCAGACTACCTAGGAATTGAAGTGGAGGTGGGGTTGAGAACATGTAGACTGAAGGTCACTGAGAGCTTTCTGAATTTGAGGTTTCAAGAGTGGAGCAGTTGAGGACAAGACAAGTGCAGGGCCGTTGGGGATAGAGGTCATTTCAGCCGAGATGGTCAGAGCAGAGAAGCTGGCGTGGGTGTTTTCGTGGATGGTGAAGTCTCCAGGGCTGAGGAAGGAGAGGAAGACTAAGCCTGGTGCCAAACTATCAGTGAATGTGGAGGTTAAGTTACCGGAACAAGGAAGGGAATAGGGTGGTATTGCCACACATCTTCAAAGGGACAAGGGCATTTACATGATACCGAAGGAGTGATAGTTTGGAAATAGTTTTGAAGAAAGGAGGACACTAATACCAGGGAACACAGGATGTGAGGGAATGAGCAACATTATGTGTGGAAAAGTTGCAGTAGTATTTTTCAAGAAGAGCCAGATTTCAGTTAAGCCCGGGGTGTGTGAGGAGGACTCAGTGCTAGATTAAGAAAGGGAGAAATTTTGATTATGGGAAACGGGGTTCTGGATAACTATGACTGGGGGAGAAAGTCTCAGCTCTGCATTTGAGTAGTTGTGAGCTCTGGATTTATACCAAAGATGAAAGGGGCTCCATTCCTACCAAGGTGCATGAGTACTAGTAATTTAGTCTGAGTAAGTTGTATACCTACAGTGTCCTAGGCATTGTGTTTGGGGTACAAACCTAAGGTGTGCCCCAGCTCTGCCTTTAGGAGCTCAGAATCTAGTGAAATAAATGGACACATAAACTTAGGCTCACGGCAGCGACCAAGTGCAATAATTTGAGGGTTCTACATGAGGATTGAGAGTTGAGAGAAAGCTTTTTGGATGTGATGACTGAACATGAATTCAGTCAGGTAAAAGAAGCAGGGAAGTGGGACTGGATATCCAGGAAAGAGCACAGAACAGCTAATAAAACAAGGTCTATGTATGGTGAACCATAAGTAGCTCTCATTGCTGGGATGCTGGCTCTGGGGAAAGCAGTGATGAGAACACAGCAAGGGTCGTATCTTGGAAGGCTTTGTAGGCCTTGTTTAGGATAGCCATTGAAGGGTTTCCAGGAAGTCACTGAAAAAAACATGTAGGTAAATGCTAGCAGAATGGAGGTAGAGTTCAGGGGTCCACCTACTGGCTTTCCTATGAGCAAGGTGTTGGTTGTGGGGCTGGCCATGACAAGATTAAGTAATAGCTTTCCATATCTTCTGGAAGAAGGTGGGGGCAGAATTCACAGCTTTGGGCTGCATTCAGCCCCTTACTTTGCTCCTTTTCCATAGAGCCCAGCACCTTCGTGCATCCTTTTGGCTATCCAGAGCCTCCTGTTGGGTACTCTGTGCCCAGTGTGGTCACTTAGCAGCTATTTGAACCCAATTAAACCAGTTACCCTGTTCTTCAGTTTTTAAATTTGTAAGTATCTGTTTTATTCCCTTCAGCATTAGAAATTTAAATGAGTTCACATTTAGGTGTGAATGAGAGTTTCCTCTCACATTGTTTTTGTTTCATATGTTTTGTGGGTAGTGCTTAATAAGTTTTTTTAACCATATTTTTTCATATTAGTAATGTGCATCCATTGTTGAAAATTTGAAAAAAATAGAGAAGCAAATGGAAGAAAATAAAAACCATCCATAATCACATCACTCAGATAATTACTGCTAACATAGTGTGTAAATTTCTGAACCACTGTGTGTGTGCGTGTATGTATGCATGCTGTTTGAAAGAGAAATTCTCCCCCAATTTTATGAAAATATTACATTATCTACATCATAGGAAACTGGCCTGGCAGAATCATATCCAAACAGAACCTCACATTTCCAATCAAATGTATACATGAGACCCATTTTTTTTTCCCCTACTTGTTACTGAATTTTATACCGACAACTAGATTTAATATGGTAATTTGGCTGCCTTTGAGCCAGAGAGGGCCTTTGCATGCTTCCTCTTAGACAATATACCTATGTGCAGGTATATTAAAAAGGAACTTTAAATAGTTTGTAAGCCTTGACAACAATTTTCCATGCTTACTCTCTTAATAATAAAGCTGCCCCTATACTGTTTATAGCTGTATCATAGCAGTATCACAGAGGTTTTTTGAGGCAGGGACTGGGCCTTCACTTAGATACTCTGAACTCGGAAGTACAATGCTGAAGTTCCAAATGTTAATTAAGCCTTTTGTAGGTTGATTGTATTCATGCTTGCTCCCCCTTCTCCCACACCGAATACCAGGATGAATTGAAATGCTTTCCTGCCTGGGCATATAGCTAAAATTTATTTCAAAGGGTTCCTTCCTCTCCCCTACCCCCAGTATTGCCATGTAATGGTCAATCAACATTTAGTGTCAATCCATGTGCCTATGTACCAGGCGCTGTTTGAAATGTTCAGGATACAAAGATGGATAAATCAAGGCTCCTAGCTTAATCAAAGTATAAGTTAAAGCACTGCTGTAGTACATAAATTTTCTTGTTAAAAAACTGAGACTGTGAAACATCAAGTAACAGTTTATGTGAAACATGAAATTTTTCCTTTAAACTGTCACTTAAAAATGTGCAGTTAAAAACTAATCATAAAATACAGAAATAAAACAGCATTTTCCTTGTCATAAAATGATTATATTTTAAGTTGTCTTTCTAAATACAAGTTTTAATAGCTCTCATTTATCATGCTTTATGTGCTAGGCACTACGAAACCCTTTTTGTTCATTATCTCAATTTTCTCAGCCCATACGGTAAGTTTGTTATCCCCATTTCATGCATGAGAAATTCAGGTTCGGAATAAGTAATGTGTGCAAAAATCACAGAATAAGCAGTGCAGGCTTTCAAAGCTAGGACAATCTCAACTGATTTTCAAAAATGATTTTGTTGAAGTGGCTCCCAATTCTTCTGATTACTGGTTCTTCAGAGTAGTTTAGCGACATTATAATAGATCATTCAATGGACTACTTTACCTCAACTCCTTGAATTAGTATATTGTCCACATATGCAAGATTTAGAGCCCTGTATTTTCTTGTAGAGGCCCATGTGGTTTGGGGGCCCTTTCCACTGGCCCCAAGGCCGGTTCCGGTGCCTCCCTGTGTCTTCAGAACAACTGATATCCGTCTGTCTCCCACCAGTCTATAGTTTCTTGATGACACCTCTTGTGTATTGTCCTTTACTAGGTCCTAGCCTTGATTTTTCACCTGACATCACAGTGAGTGCTCAGGGGATGTCTACGTGCACGCATAAAGGAATGACCAAAGCCCGACCGAATTCTAGTTCCTATCCAGGCTTGTGAGTCTAGGCGTCTCCTCTCAGTCTCGATGTTTCCACAAGGTTACCAAGAATACACATTTGGGCGCCTGGGTGGCTCAGTGGGTTAAAGCCTCTGCCTTCGGCTCAGGTCATGTTCTCAGGGTCCTGGGATCGAGGCCCGCATCGGGCTCTGTGCTCCTCAAGGAGCCTGCTTCCTCCACTCTCTCTGCCTACTTGTGATCTCTCTCTCCCTCTGTCAAATAAATAAATAAAATCTTTAAAAGTAAAAAAAAAAATACACATTTGTCGCGTCTGTGCTTGAAAGAGCTTGCAAACTCCAGTAATCTAAGATAAAGAACGTAACCCAGTGGTCTCTTCTGCAATGTGATGGGGTTTGGCGAGGTCCGCAAGAGAGACACCACGTAAAAGCAACAAGTCATTTACAGGCCGGGGCTAGGGAGAATCAGCGTTTGCCAACCTTTTTGGTTCCTCCCAGTCGGACCTTTCTAGTCCGCGAGCGGTGAGCAAGGAACTCACCACTACCCCCCACCAGCCGGAGGAGCCGGGACTTTGGGACTACCACGTGGGCTCCCGCCTCCCCGGAGCTCTCTGCTTCCGCAGGAACCGCTTTGCCACCGGAAGTGACGAAAGTGGGTGCGCCGAACCCGTAGTGCCTTCTCTTCCTCTCCACGCGGCGGACCTGTGCGGTCGGCCTTAGTTGCTTGTGCTGAACGATGCCGGGTAAACTCCTCAGTGACGCGGACTTGGACTCTGACGCAACCATGGAAAAAGTGGAGACACCGCGAAAACAGGTGAGAAGGTGCCAGCGAGGGACCCGGGACGCTGAGAGGAGCGGGGTACGGGAGCGGGATGGGGTGCCGGGCTGGGAACCCGTGGCGCCCACGCGGACCCGTCGCATCCCGAGCCCGGCGTGTCCGGAGCCCGGCGTGGGGTGGGCCGCAGGAGTACCAGGGGGCCGTGCGCTCCGCGGGCGGTGCGGCGCTGGAGTGAGCACCCCTCCCACGTGGCCCCCCCCACGTGGTCCCGCACCTGGGGCGCTCTCGGATGTTCACGGTTGGGCCCCAGGTTGCTGGCTCAGGCTCTGACTTGATAACCGGCGTGAGCAGTCGCGGAGGAAATTGTCCGTCAACGTAGGGACTGAGGCTTTAGACTAGACTAGAGACACTTCAGATCCACCTGCGCACGTGAGCGGCGTCTGCAGTGACACTTGAAGTAAAGGAAGTAGTTTTTCCGGTCTGCAGACTTTAGAAGATGAAGTCTTTGCTTTAATGGCTACTAACCAGGTTTTCCGTGGAAATGTAAAGATGTGTTGTGGTGCTGAGTGTACACCATATTTTTGATTGAGGTCGGCAGTGTCTTGTATCTTTACTGTTACTTCCTTAGTGATTCAACTTGTGAACGAGTGTCTGTTCTAAGGTCAGTCAGTGAGAAAAAGATTGTCCCTGAATTCCTGTGGTGTATGACCTAGAATTCCCTTTCCTAGGCTGTGTATGGATTTTTTTGATGGGGAGCTTTCCAACAGCAGTATTTTGGCGTTGTAGGAAGCCGGGGGAGCACATACTTCTCCCCACAGGTTGGGAGGTCCTGGTTTATCCGCTTCACATCACTGAAGGTAGTTAGTCGTGGAATGCTCAGTGAAGAGGGACCTGGCCAAACCCCATTACATTCCAGAAGAGACAGCTGGGTTAGGGAATGAAGAACTGAAGGCTTGTGGGGAGACCAGATTATTTTTCAGATGTCTGAAAGATGATCCTGTGGGAAAGATTACCCTCATTCATGATTTGGGAGCAGAGGTGAGGCCTGAAATTTTAGGGGGCAGATTTCAGCTATAGTCACCATACTTCTGGGATTGGCCTTTCAAAGAGGTTTTTTGTTTGTTTGTTTTTTTAAAGATTTTATTTATTTACTTGACGGAGAGAAACATAGCTAGATAGGGAACACAAGCAGAGGGACTGAGAGAGGGAGAAGCAGGCCTCCTACCGAGCAGGGAGCCTGATGTGGGACTCGATCCTGGGTCTCCAGGATCATGACCTGAGCCTTCAAAGAGGTTTTAACAGAGGCTACAGCACCTGTCTACATGGTTTCAGTAATATTAAGTACTTAACTTTCAGTAAGTTAATTATGTTAGTTATGAAAAGTTGGAAAAGGTCAAACATTTCAGGTAGGAGCTACCGTCCTGGGCTTGGTTTGGTTTGGAGGTTTCACCCATTCCATTTTTTTGTAATGGTGCTCCCCTCCCTTTAAATTAGATACATCTTTTTTTACACATGTGGTGATAGATTGTGGGGTTTATAGATTTTTGGTTCATAAAGTGTCTCTGTAAATTCATTTGCACTTGTCAGATAGCCAAGACAGGTATTATGAATCCCTGTTTTACCTCTACAGGAATTCTAGTGGAGAAAGAAATGTGTTTAAGATTGTCCTTCTGTGGACGTATATGATCTTAATACTCTATTAGAAATAAACTGTACTTGACCATTTTCTGTAGTCATACATATTTAGTTTAGAGCCTTTTGGAGGATTCCATGAGCACCCCAATCCCCTCTGAAAGCTTGACAACTTATTTAACCAACATGAGTTGAATAGATACCAAGAGGCATTCTTTTCTAAGCTGATGAAATCATTGATATACACTGTACTTATTTCCAGATAGCTAAGAAACAGTACTAAAAAATGCAGTGTTTTTGACTTATTACAAGGTGAAAGCACAGATGTTCAAAAATGCCCCCAAATTGTGTTCTTCATAATTATCTGATTTTGAAATAATCCAGAATTGATGTATCGTACAAATGTATACATGCTTTGCTCAGTAGTTTGTATTTTCTTTATTAATTTTTTAGAAAGGTAGAAAAGAGAAGCCAAAATCTAATAAGACTGAAGCGGCAACAGAAGTAAAGGAAGAAGTTATTTCCCCCAAAGCTAAAAAAGTTAAAAAGAAAGCTGAATCTAATGAGGTTGACATGAATTCTCCTAAATCCAAAAAGGCAAAAAAGAAAGAAGAGGCATCTCAGGATGACATGATTTCTCCTAAAACCAAAAGTGTGAAAAAACCAAAGGAGTCTGTTGAAAAGAAAGTTGTTTCTCCTAAAACCAAAAAGGTAATAAAAAGTGAAGAACCTTCTGAAGAAGAAATAGATGCTCCTAAACCCAAGAAGATTAAGAAAGAAAAGGAAATGAACGGAGAAATTGAAGAGAAAAGCCCCAAACTGAAGAATGGATTCCCTCATTCTGAACCTGTCTCCAGCTCCAGTGAAGCCCCAGGGGAAGAAAGTAACAGTGAGTTAGAGCAGGTAAGGTTGTATTTTGGTATATAGAATGTGTCTTCTGTTGCTTTAAAAAAGTAAGTAGGTAATTGCTACTGGTATTATTTAAAAGTGGGAGAGGGGTGCCTGGCTGGCTTAGTCAGTAGGGCATGTAAGTCTTGATCTCCACTCTTTGTGTTTTTGTTTTTGTTTTTTAAAAGATTTTATTTATTTGGGGGCACTTGGGTGGCTCATTCGTTAAGCTTCTGCCTTTGGCTCAGGTCATGATCCTCGAGTCCCGGGATTGAGCCCGACATCGGACTCCCTGCTTAGCAGGGAGACTGCTTCTTCCTCTCTCACATGCCTTGTTTGTGTTCCCTCTCTAGCTGTGTTTCTGTCTGTCAAAATAAGTAAATAAAACCTTTTTAAAAAAATATCTTATTTATTTTTATTTTAGAGAGTAAGTGTGCGCTAGCAGTGGGGTGCAGCAGAACGAGAGGGAGAGAGAGAATCTCAAGCGGACTCCGCGCTGAGTCCAGAGCTAATGCGTGGGGCTCAATCTCACGACCCTGAGATCATGAACTGAGCCGAAACCAGGAGTCGGATGCTTAACTGACTGAGCCAACCAGGCATCCCTTTACCCCACTTTTAAATATCAAATATTTTGGGGTGCGTGGGTGGCTCAGGTCATGATCCTGGAGGCCCGGGATTGAGCCCCGCATTGGGATCCCTGCTCGGCAGGAAGCCTGCTTCTCCCTCTCTCACTCCCCCTGCTTGTGTTCCCTCTCTGGCTGTGTTTCTCTCTGTCAAATAAATACAATCTGAATGAATGAATGAATGAATGTCAAATATATATATATATATATTTAAAGATTTTATTTAATAAATAAATTATGAATGAATGAATGTATGTCAAATATATATATACATATATGTATACTTTTTAAAGATTTTATTTAATAAATAAAATCTGAATGAATGAATGTCAAATATATATATATGTATTTTTTAAAGATTTTATTTAATAAATAAAATCTGAATGAATGAGTGTCAAATATATATACATATATGTATACTTTTTAAAGATTTTATTTAATAAAATCTGAATGAATGAATGAATGAATGTCAAATATATATACATATATTTTTTTAAAGATTTTATTTAATAAATAAAATCTGAATGAATGTCAAATATATATACATATATGTATACTTTTTAAAGATTTTATTTAATAAAATCTGAATGAATGAATGAATGAGTGTCAAATATATATATACATATATATATATTTTTTAAAGATTTTATTTATTTGACAGAGAGAAACACAGCCAGAGAGGGAACACAAGTAGGGGGAGTGAGAGAGGGAGAAGCAGGCTTCCTGCCGAGCAGGGATCCCGATGCGGGGCTCGACCCAGGGACTCCAGGATCATGACCTGAGCTGAAGGCAGTTGCTTAACCAACTGAGCCACTCAAGCGCCCTGAATGTCAAATATTTTTAATGTTTTTGTAATCCATCATATAAATGTTTAGATATCCCTTAATTCCTCTATCAGGCATTGAATTTTTTACTTTCAAATAATGCCACAGTGACTCTTTGTCGTGAATGTTCCTTATTTTCTGTGGATGTATGTAAAAGATGTGGCTGTGGAAAGGGTTAATGACCTGTTCAGCAGTACAGTAGTCCCCACTGATCTGACATTTTGCTTTTCAGGGTTTGAGTTTCTTTCCTTTCTTTTCTTTTCTCTTTTCTCTTTCCTCTTCTTTTTCCTTTTCCTTCCTTTTTCTTTTTACCCCTTTTTTTCTTTCTTATCAAGGATTTATTTATTTATTTTATTTCATTTTTATTTTATTTTTTAATTTTTTGTTTTATTTTATTTTATTTTAAAGATTTTATTTATTTGACAGAGAGAGACCAAAGTAGGCAGAGAGGCAGGCAGGGAGAAAAGAGGAAGCAGGCTCCCTGCCGAGCAGAGGACCCTGAGATCATGACCTGAGCCGAAAGCAGAGGATTTAACCCACTGAGCCACCCAGGTGCCCTATTTATTTATTTTAGAGAGAGATACAGAAAGAGCATGAGCTGGGGTGGGGGTGTTTGCAGAGGGAGAGAATCTCAAGCCAACTCTGTTCTGAGCGCAGAGCTGGAGGTAGGGCTCCATCTCCCAACCCTGAGATCATGACCTGACCTGAAATCAAGAGTTAGATGCTCAACTGACTGAGCCACCCAGGCACCCACTTCCCAGCATTTCAGTTACTCCCTGTCAGCGGTGTTGAGGAGCAGATGATTCTCCTCCTGATACATTGTCAAAAAAGGTTAATAGTAGCCTGGCCTCGCATCTCGATGCCTGTGTCATTGCCCCCACTTCATCTCATCACAGGCATTTTATCAGGTCACATCATCCCAGAAGGGTGACTGCAGTAGAGGAAGATTTTTTTTTTTATTTTAAAGATTTTATTTATTTATTTGACAGAGAGAGAGATTCACAAGTGAGCGGAGAGTCAGGTAGAGAAAGAGGAGCATGCGGGCTCCCTGCTGAGCAGAGAGCCCATGCAGGCCTCCATCCCAGGACCCTGAGATCATGACCTGCGCCGAAGGCAGACACTTAACCCACTGAGCCACCCAGGCGACCCAGGAAGATATTTTGAGAGAAAGACCACGTTCACATAATTTTTATTATGGTGTATTGTTATAATTGCTCTCTTAGTATTGTTGGTAGTCTCTTACTGTGCCTAATTTATAAATTTATCATGGGAATATAGGAAAAAGCATAGTATATATAAAGATTCAGGGTTCCATACTCCTGACAGTTCCAGGTGTCCACTGGGGGTCTTAGAACAAATCTCCTGTGGATGACGCGGGACTACTGTATAATGTTGGTATGGGACAGCAACGGAATAGTTCTTAGTCAAGACTGCCTTCACTAGCCACACTTAGTATATGTACAGTATATATGCTACAGATTTTTCTTTTCTTAGGGTTTTACAGATGATTATGTTTCCTTTTTGGACTTGATTTATCTGCCAGAGTTTTTGTGTCTTTTTGGTTGATTTATAAGAGATGTTTTAGAATTGGTTCTTTTGTTTCTTTCTCAGAGGGTTTCTCAATGATTACCTATAGGGTGAAGTTACTGATTTCTTTCTGTGGCCCTTTACTTGATAGGAAATACCTGTGGAACAAAAAGAAGGCGCTTTCTCTAATTTTCCCATATCTGAACAGACTATTAAACTTCTCAAAGGTAATATTTTTTGAAATATTTCATAACGTTAGAATACTTATTTGGAAGCAGTCCACTGTTTTCGTTAAGAAAGAAGACAATATATGTAACTATAATGAAGTAGATCTGTATATACAGTATAGGATGGTACTAATGATGGCTATGCCCCCCCCCCTTTTTAAGATTTTATTATTTGAGAGAAAGTGAGAGACAGAGCTTGAGTGGAGGGGGAGGAGCAGAGGGAGAAGCAGATGCCCCGCTAAGCAGAGAACCCAGTGAGGCAGGGCTCTGGTGCAGGACTCGATCCCAGGATCCTGGGATCATGACCTGAGCCAAAGGCAGATGCCTAACTGACTGAGCCACCCAGGCACCCAACTTTACTGCCTCTTAATTAGGTGCTTTAGTTTCACTCAAACCAGTATATGTATTCAGAAGTGTGAGGGCTGATTGCACTGGTGCAAATAAATGGTGTATGCCGTGTTCATAATTTCTTTTTATCCTCTCCCACTTGGTGAGATATCTTCATGATACCAGCCTAGCTGAGCACTCAGCCTGGCAGTGTGCCTGTGAATGAACTAGGTAGTCACAGATGCTAGAGTAGGTGTTTTCCGAATCAGGTGTGGTGTAGTCTGGACTGCAGAGTACTTATGTAGGGGTTTCTCTTGACCTACAGATGAGATTTCATGACAAGTGACTAAACCCTTAAAATAATATTTACTATAATTTGGTGCTTTAAAGTATCTTGATATTCTTCAGCCTAGCAGATTCTTCACTCCCAGAATACATTAGAACCTGACTTTATAGATATTGAGCAGAAGGTAGGACTCCTTAATTCTGCAGGACCAGAAGCGTGACTGGGATTTTAAGAATTGCAATGTCAGATAACATGGTTAATTTGTTCACAGCCCGTGGGGTGACTTTCCTGTTCCCTATACAAGCAAAGACATTCCATCACGTCTATAGTGGAAAGGACTTAATTGCCCAGGCACGGACAGGAACTGGGAAGACATTCTCCTTTGCCATTCCTTTGATTGAGAAACTTCAGGGAGAACTGCAAGACTGGAAAAGAGGCCGTGCCCCTCAGGTAACTTCTTTAACACAGACCTCAGGGGCTCCCTGTCTGCACAAGAGAAAAACATCTTTTAAGCATTGCTTCCATCATATATACTGTAGTTTTTTACTGGGTTCTCCTTAGTCTTTTTTTTTTTTTTAATCCCTTAACGATTTTTATTTGAAGCTAAAGCAGAATTATTCTTTTAAGATTGTTGGCCACAGGGGCGCTTGGGTGGCTCAGTTGGTTAAGCGACTGCCTTCGGCTCGGGTCATGATCCCGGAGACCCGGGATCGAGTCCCACATCGGGCTCCCTGCTCGGCAGGAAGCCTGCTTCTCCCTCTCTCACTCCCCCTGCTTGTGTTCCCTCTCTCGCTGTGTTTCTCTCTGTCAAATAAATAAAATCTTTTTAAAAAAAAAAAAAAAAAAAAAAAAAGATTGTTGGCCACAAACCCTAATAAATATTACAATCTGCCCTGTGGTTGTGATCACCTTTACTATTAATGCTCATTGTTTTCCCTTCAAACTATTAGATGTCCCTGGGTCTTACAGGTTTGATCAGGTGTCTTTGACCATTTTTTACCTAGATGGAGAAACAGTTTTAGTAGAGGCATGAGTAGAAGAAGTAGTACTCAACGAGGTGAAGAGACCAAGCTTCCTTGTCAAGATGGTGCTCGTTGGGTTCATTTCTGGAGAACCTGGCATTTGACAAACCTTAACCTCACAGAAATGCCTTTGTTGTCATTGTGGTTATGGTTCTTGCACTTGACTTTCTGGCCCCGCTTCACTTGTTACCTGACCGGCTAGTGTCCATACTCACCCCTCATTCATTCATTGTTTATTGCTCTAAATAAATGCAGCATTAAACAAATGAATTATTCCGACACTTGGAATTATTCCAGCTTGGCACATAGTGGATATTCAGTGAATACCTGTTGGAGGAATTTACCTGATGAACAGTGAATACTCTGAAATCAGACTTGTTTCATGCTGTTGCCATACTTAAGGATCTGTCATAGTTTCATGTATATTTTATTGGGTCAGACTCAGACTGCTCTGGGATTCAGATCCCCTCACCATTTTGTTCCTGCTTTAACTTGTCTTTGTTCTGCTTTCAGTTTATTGTGCTGTAGAGGTTCAGTCTGTAGGTTCTGGAGCCCAGCTGTCTGAATTTAAATCTAGGTTTTGCTTCTTAGCCATTTGATTCAAAATCTTTTGTGTGTTTATTGTAGGTACAATTGCACAATACAATTGTAGGTCGGTCAAGTGAAAATTAAATGAGAATGATGCATAGTAAGCACTTAATAGAGCCTGAGACAGTAAAAGCTCAAAGATTAGCTAAGGTTATCATTAGCTTTTTATCATCCTTGCTTTTCTGGAATGCTGTTTAAGTAGTAGTAGCTCTAGAAACCTCCCCAGCTCCTCAGGCCTGCTCTGTGCAACCCTCCTGGAGCACCACATTTTTAGACCCTACATCCCTTCTGATTGGTAGGATCACAAACTTAACTTTTCTTCTGAGTCTGTCAGAGACTGTATTACATTTATGCTCCTTCTCCACACAAAGTATGTTGCAAAGCATATGTTTTGAAAATACTTGGTAGGATGAGTTGAGCCTTCTGGTGAATTCCAGATACATTAAGAAACAACTGCATAGTACTTTGAATTCAATGATTCATTTTTCCTTTTCAGGTGCTGGTTCTTGCACCCACGAGGGAGTTGGCAAATCAAGTGAGCAGAGACTTCAGTGACATCACAAGAAAGCTGGCAGTGGCTTGTTTTTATGGTGGAACTCCCTATGGAGGTCAGAGTAAGTAAATCCAAAAGTGAGAGAAGGAAAAATGCCAACTGTTATTGGATGCCATGGTTGGATTTCTCGGACCTTGACCTCTGGCTTTACCTAGTTTAGTCATTGATAGTGGTTTTCGTTTGTCGTTATTGTTTAAAGATGGTCAAAAACATAGTTGTACGTGATATTGTGTCACATCCTGTATATAGTTACTTGGATTTTTGTATTACTTACCTGGGTTTATCTAAAGGCTATAAAGATCTCTTACTGAACCTAAGAGGATAGAGTCCATTTGGGCCCTTGACAGTAGAAAGTCATGATTCAGAGTTACTCTTTTTATCTGTCAAGGACAATGAATCGGCCTCTTTTGGGGTCGGGTTTTTTTTTTGGGGGGGTCGTTTGTTTCTTGCTGCAGGTGGGCCTTCTTCCTCTGGGCCCAAGGGCTAAATGTTGCAGGCTCCTGTTGCAGGATTCCATTACTTACCAGTTCAAAGACCTTGAAACTTTATTATGTAGAGAAGATAAATAATTTCAGGAAAGGATTTAAGGCATTAAAAATGTTGCAATTGGTGTATAAGGTTTGTGATTATTTCTTCTCAGCTTTGGTAAAGTGAACTGGGCTTTGGCATCAGAAAAGTGTATGTTTGAATTTAGACTGTGCTCACAGTGTCATTTTAAGTTCAGGGTGCTTGATTTTTCTACACTTTCATTTGTTCATGTGAAGAAACAAGGTTACTAAACTCATCCTGTAGCAGTGTTGTGAGGATTGAATTGGCTAATATACCTAGATTACCCAGTGTGCCCCCTAGACTGCAAGGGCAGTCAATAGAAAGCTACATCATTATCATCTCACCGCATTATACTGGACTCCATTTTCCTGAACATCTCTACATCTTCTTGAAATACTTGCCTTTCTACCCAGCCTCATTCTCTTCATACCTGCTTACCTTATATAAAGTTCTTTAAGATTCTTGTTCTTACTTTGTGAAACCTTGGCACTTTCCCCCACTGAGGAAGTAATTTCTCTCCTGGTGCTTCCATCCTGCACCCTGTGTTTTTCTGTTATGTCACATAATACACTAAATTGTTACTTCTTACCTGTTCCCTCTAGATTATCTTGTGTTTCCCCCTGAGTATCTGTATCTTGGATACTTAATATTTCCTTGTGTTTTTAATTAATAAGTATTTTAGAATAAAAATATATTTAACTCGTACCCCACACTAATAAAAGGACATAAAAACTCAGCATGTTTTATCATTGATGTTCTTTATAGTCGAACGCATGCGGAATGGGATTGATATCCTGGTTGGGACCCCAGGTCGTATCAAAGACCACTTGCAGAATGGCAAGCTAGATCTCACCAAACTTAAGCATGTTGTCCTGGATGAAGTCGACCAGATGCTGGATATGGGGTTTGCTGATCAAGTGGAAGAGATTTTAAGTGTGGCATACAAGAAAGGTAAGCTCCAAAGTCAAGCAGCTGCTTAGAGGAAGAGTGGTGGTGATCAAGCAGTCTTCTAAATGTTAATTGAAACCTTAAATTGGGGGGTGACTTATTTTATTTAGGAAAACTTAAATTTTTTAAAAATCATGATTTATCGTGTAACTGTAATGGGGACAATTTGGGAAAGTAAGAGAAGAAAAGTTCCATATTCTGCCAGCTTGGTGTATTTTGCTTTTGGTCTCTTTCTTCCTGACTTTGTACTGTTGTGCATATGTGTTGTGCGAATTTTTTTTAAATTAATTTTATTTTATTTATTTATTTGACAGAGAGAGAGATCACAAGTAGGCAGAAAGGCAGGCAGAGAAAAAGGAGGAAGCAGGCTCCCTGTTGAGCAGAGAGCCCTATGTGGGCCTCGATCCCAGGACCCTGAGATCATGACCTGAGCCGAAGGCAGAGGCTTTAACCCACTGAGCCACCCAGGCGCCCTGTGTGTGTTAATTTTAATCTTTTTTTTTTTTTTTAATTATGTTTTTTTTTTTTTTTTTTTAAGATTTTATTTAGTTGACAGAGAGAAACATAGCCAGAGAGGAAACACAAGCAGGGGGAGTGAGAGGGAGAGAAGCAGGCCTCCCGCCGAGCAGGGAGCCCGATGTGGGACTCGATCCCAGGTCTCCAGGACCCGAAGGCAGTCGCTTAACCAGCTGAGCCACCCAGGCGCCCCTAATTTTAATCTTAATATGCATATAAAAATTTGGCATAACACTCCCATGAAGAGGTTGTGCCATAATTTGATTCCATGGACATATTTTAATTTTTAGATAATTTAAGTAATTATGCTTACAGATGTTTTTATGCATATAGCGTCCTTCACATCTCAGTCTTTGGAATTTGTTCTTTAGAATGGGTGTCCAGTAATGGAATTACTGAGCTTAAAGGTATAAATAGTTCGTGGTTCTCAATGTACATTTTTTTTTTAAAGATTTTATTTATTTGACAGAGAGAAACACAGCCAGAGGGGGAACACAAGCAGGGGGAGCAGGGGGAGTAAGAGAGGGAGAAGCAGGCCCCTCACCAAGCAGAGAGCCCGATGCGGGATTTGATCCTGGGTCTCCGGGATCATGACCTGAGCTGAAGGCAGTCGCTTAACCAACTGAGCCACCCAGGCGCCCCTCAATGTACATTGTTAATTTGCTCTCCAAAAGGTCCTATCCACTTAAACCACCATTTGAAATATATGAAAATGCAGTGTTATTCAAAGAGCAAACTCAAAAAAGACAAAAAGGGGCAGTTTGAGGAGCTTTTTAGTACCTGACCTCAAAGAATGAATAGACTGGAACTCTAAACTCAAAAGACTGAGGAAATGCTAGACAGTGTAGATGATAATAGAATCTGTCCTGGTGTTTATTGTAGGTTGTTTGCTAAGTGATCTACACTGGCTGGTTACTGGGCTTGATGAACAGGTGTTTTCCACTTATGTCTCCTAATGGGCAGATTACCCTCATGGTTCACAAAGTCCAATGGTCAGAAAGCAGAATAACTTTAAAGTACATTTGGTGTTTCGGGCGCCTGGGTGGCTCAGTTGGTTAAGCGACTGCTTTCGGCTCAGGTCATGATCCTGGAGACGCAGGATCGAGCCCCACATCGGGCTTCCTGCTCGGCGGGAAGCCTGCTTCTCCCCCTCTCACTCCCCCTGCTTGTGTTCCCTCTCTAGCTGTGTTTCTCTCTCAAATAAATAAGTGAAATCTTTAAAAAAAAAAAAAATAAATAAAAATAAAGTACATTTGGTGTTTCAAATCCCCTTCATGTAAATGATGTAGGAAGTATTTCTTTGCCCTTTAGGCATCTCTGTGTCTTTTCATTTTTGTTTCATCAGTGCCTGGCTTGGCCTCACGTGGTCACTGTGGCATGTCGATGGACTCTGGAAGAACTGGGTGAGGTGTAGTACTGTGTAGGCTTATTTGGGTTATTCATACTGACCTTCTCCCCCCAAAGATTCAGAAGACAATCCCCAAACACTGCTGTTTTCCGCAACTTGCCCTCATTGGGTATATAATGTTGCTAAGAAATACATGAAATCTACATATGAACAGGTGGACCTGATTGGTAAAAGGACCCAGAAAACAGCAATAACTGTGGAGGTAAGTGATTCCTTCTGCTGCTAGAATTAGTAATAAATTGTGTGTCATGTTTTCCCTGTCCGATGGTATTAAGACCGGCAAATATACA
>PITA01017381.1:0-43514 GCA_004023965.1 Spilogale gracilis | reverse complement strand
CCAATTACCCGCAATGAAATTGAATCAGTAACTAAAAACCTCCCAACAAACCAAAGTCCAGGACCAGATGGCTTCACAGGGGAATTCTACCAGACATTTAAAGAAGAGTTAATACCTATTCTTCTCAAACTATTCCAAAAAAAATTTTCATTCTACGAGGCAAGTATTACCCTTGTACCAAAACCCGATAGAGACACCACACACACAAGAGAGAGAACATTTCTGAGAACAGAGATGCAAAAATCCTCAACAAAATGCTAGCAAACTGTGTCCAACAATACATTTTAAAAAGTCATTCACCATGATCTGTGGGATTTATTTTCAGGATGCAAGGGTGGTTCAATATTTGTAGGTCAGTCAACGTGATATATCACATTAATAAGAGAAAGGGTAAGAATCATTTCAATAGATAGAGAAAAGGCATTTGACAAAGTACAACATCTATTCATGAAAAAAAATACCCTCAACAAAGTAGGTCTACAGGAAACATACCTCACCATAATAAAGGCTGTATATGAAAAAGCCACAGTGAACATCATACTCAATGGGAAAAACGGACAGCTTTCCCCTGAGGCCAGGAACAAGATAAGGATGTCCACTCTCACTGCTTTCATTGAACACAGTACCGGAAGGCCTACCCACAGCAGTCAGACAACAAAAGAAATAAAAGGCATCCAAATAGGCAAGGAAGAAATAAAATTTTCATTATTTGTGGATGACATGATGCTACATAGAATTCTAAAGAGCCCACCAAAAAACCACTAGAACTGATAAATGAATTCAGTAAAGTTGCAGGATACAAAAGCAACGTATAGAAAGCTGTTGCATTTCTATGTACGAATAATGAAGGCACAGAAAGACAAATTAAGGAAACAATCTCATTTACAATTGCACCAAAAATAATAAAGTACCTAGGCATAAACTTAACCAAGGAGGGGAAAGACCTCTGAGAGCTATAAAACATCGATGAAAGAAATTGAATACAGCATAAATAAATGGAAAGGTATTTTGAGCTCAAGGACTGGAAGAACAAATACTGTTAAAATGTTCCTACCCCCAAAGCAACCTACAGAATTAATGCAATCCCTATGAAAATCCCACCAGCATTTTTCACAGAACTGGAACAAGTAATCCTAAAATTTGTATGGAACCATGAAAGACCCCAAATAGCCCAAGCAATCTTGGAAAGGAAAAACAAAACTGGAACCAGCACAGTCTCTGGTATCGAGATACACTATAAATATAATGGAATATTATATATATAATAGAATATTATATATAATAGAATATAATATATAATAGAATATTATTCGGCCATAAAAAAGAATGAAAATCTTGCCATTTGCAATGACATAGATGAGACCAGAGAGTATAATGCTAAGTGAAATATGTCAACTAGAGGAAGACAAATATCATACAATTTCACTCATATGTGGAATTGAAGGAAAAAACCAAATGAATAAAGAAAAAAGAGACAAATGAGAAAACAGACCTTTTCTTTTTTGAAAAAACAGACTCTTAAATGTGAAGAACGAACTAACAGTTGTCCAAGGCTAGGTGGGTGGAGGGATGGGTGAAATGGGTAAAGGAGATTAAAAATACACTTATGGGGCGCCTGGGTGGCTCAGTTGGTTGGGCGACTGCCTTCGGCTCAGGTCATGATCCCGGAGACCCGGGATCGAGTCCCACATCGGGCTCTCTGCTCGGCGGGAAGCCTGCTTCTCCCTCTCTCATCCCTCCTGCTTGTGTTCCCTCTCTGGCTATGTTTCTCTCTGTCAAATAAATAAAATCTTAAAATAAATAAATAAATAAATAAATAAAAATACACTTATCTTGATTAGCAGTGAGGACTATGGAATTGTTGAATCACTATATTGTACATCTAAAACTAATATAACACTCTAGGTTAACTGCACTCAAATTAAAAATTTTAAAATCATTAAAAAGCATTTGGTAGAATTCACTAGTTAATGTAGTGGTTCTGTGGTTTTCCTTGTTGGGAGGTTTTTGATTATTGATTCAATTTCCTTACTTGTTGTAAGTCTGTTTCTATTCCTTCTTGATTCAGCTTTGGCAATTTGTGGGTTTCTAGGTATTTTTCTAATTTGTTGACATAAAATTGTACATAGTATTCTCTTTTCAGCTTTTTAAACCCTAATTCTGTAGTGTCAGTAGTAATGTCCTCACTTTCACTTCTGATTTTAGTCATGTCTTTTTTCTTTTTTTTAGTTTAGCTAAAGGTTTGCCAATTTTGTTGATCTTTTCAAAGCACTTATTTTTGATTTTGTTCATTATCTTGGTTGTTTTTCTAGTCTCTGTGTCATTTATCTCCATAATAATCTTTATTATTTTTTTCCTTCTATTGGCATAGGGTTTAATTTGTTTTTCTTTTCCAGTTCTTTAAGATGTACCTTTTGCAATGAGACTTCAATGTTCCTTCATCAAGAGTTGGGCTCTATTTCCTCTTATCCTGAATGTGGGTGGTCCCATGACCCATTTTGAGCAAGAAAATGTGGTGAAAATTATGTGGGGTACCTTCTAAGGCAAGCCTTTAAGGTATCTGCAGCCAGCATGTCCTCCTTGAAATCTAGCCTCCATGCTGTGAGGAAGTCCAAGAAGCCTTACAGAGAAGCCCACGTGCAGAACTAATGAAGCCACTGAGCTCCCAGCAGCCAACTAGCACCACATGACAATGAGGTAATTTTGGACCTTCCAGCCATCCCAGAGCTTCAGCAGACGCCATGTGAAGCGGTACTGCTTAATCAAGCCAGAGAGCTGTGAGAACTGATAAATGGTTATTTTTAGCCACAAAGCTTAGGGATGGCTTGTTACATAGCTATGGATAACTGAAATGACAACCCCAGTCCTTCTCCTCCTACCACTCGCCAGGTTCCCCTGAGCCATAACGTTCAGGGAAGGGGACTGGGAGGGGAGATAACTTCAAGTACTCCATGTGAGTTCTTCACATGTACTCAAGGCAATTGAGCATTTCTGAATCAAAGAAATGCTTCTGGATTGCCTGCGGAATTCACTGTGTCTGAAAACTGCAAAGGCAGCAGAACAAGGCAGTCTGGAGTTCAAGAGCAACGTCTGCTGTTTGGTGATGACCTTCAGCAAAACAGTTCCAGTACCTGAACCCTGCTGTGCTTAGTAGGAAATGTGGGTCTATAGCAGGGCTCTTCTAAGGATTTAAAGGAATAACAGATTCAATGGGCCAAGGATGCTAGTCCCTCAAAGAATGTTCAGTGTTGCTATTGCTGCTATTTCCCTACCTCCTTCTTTACCCTGCCTACAACATAACAGGATTGCCATAAGACAGATGAAAGTGGTATGTTAAATTTTCACATGATTTCATCTTATTTACTAGTCCTAAACCTGGGAAACTGAAGGAGGGACAACATGCCTCAATAACCTGGAGAATATTTTTGTGAGACTTTTGGAAATACAGGAGACCTGTTGGAACACCATGGAATCAGCTAGATGAATCACGAAATATAAATTTAGGGTTCTAATCTTTTATCTTGAAGGTGATGAAACTGCAAATTATTTTTCAAGATTAAAAAAAATCAGAGATTAACTGCACTGGAATTAAAGTAAAATGTTTTTAAAAATCAAAGGAAAAACAATCTGTAAACTATGACAGGGAGGATTATGTTATATAACCTCCTGACCAACACCCCATATGTATGTATATATGTCCGCATGTATGCACATTTTCCTTGTGCACACATGTGCATATGTGCAATGTATACATGTGTGGCTCTTTATGTGTCTTCATGCATGTGTGCATTATGGATGTTATAGTTTACACCACCCTGGGCCCAGAGCCCTAGTTAGTCCCAGAAGTTCAAAAGTGAGAAAAGTTAGTCCTGCCCTATGCCTGCCATGCCCTCAGTATACAGCCTTTACAGCAGATGTCTTCAGGGTGCCAGCACAGCCTACAGAGGGTACTATGTGCTCCCATCTCCCATCCCCACACACAGCTAAGTTTCTATTATGTGAGGCCCTTGCCCAACACAACAGCTAATTCAGCGAAACTGGACAATTGACCCGCAGTGGGCCAATCAGATTCTTTCTTCCAGAAACCTGGATTAGGGATTGAAGAGAGCAGGCCGGTTTCTTTATATGACTGGAATTCGAATGTGAATGTGAGCATCCTCTGAGCAGCACAGAGCCAGGGCCAAGAAAACCAAGCAGATGCGAAGAAGTGCAGTGAAGAGAGAATTCCCGAGTTCTCCATGGCCTTCTGCAGCTTTATTTCCAGACCAGGGATTCCATGGAATACCCCCAAGTCCTTATAATAAATCCCACTTATTTGTCTGTTTGTTTGAAGTAACTGAGATTGGTTGTTGCTACTAACCAAAAACTCCTTACAAGTAACCTACCTTGATTATGTTTCCATTTCTTCACTTACAGAATAAGGAAATTTGACCAGACACCTTCCTAGCTCTATTTTACATTAATGGCCCTTTCCTGGAGCCTGCCTCCAGGATGAAGATAGGGTTTTTCTTCCCTCAGCAGAAAAGTGGGAAAAGACCATTGCAATATTTTACTGTGTAAGTCCCTCTCTGGAAGTTACACAAAGGTAAAAGCTAACTTTTTCCAGAGAATGCCAGCTAGATATACTAGATACAGGCTATATACTAGATAAAGGCTATGTTCACTAAGAGAAATAAAAAGTCTGAGTAGTCAGGAGTCTTTCTAAACAGAATCTGGATAGAATATTCCTTCCCAGATGAGAATTTGGGGTATGACCCCATAAACATAAAAACTTTCTCATCTCTATATCCTTTACATGTTTTAAATGACCAAGTCCTATAAATTATATATTACATACTGAATTATATACTTCCATTGTTAAGTATGATTTTATGATTATAAATCTTGCCTTCCTAATTACATTAAATATTTTTCCAGAGTAGAGGTCAAAATGTATATTTCATGTTGTGAATTCCTATTGTGCCTAGCCCCATTTTTGTTACGTGGTAGTTATTCTTGAAAAACATGCAGTTAAGGTGCATTCACCAGCCAAATAAACCATTGCTTAAAGATGCCCTTACCTCATGGAGGTTCTTAGGATAAGTGTATGTCATTTCCTGGCTGAAGGGACAATTAATTGAATAAAAGAATGATGCCAACAAATATTCATTGAGCTCATGTTTAGTATCAGAAAAAGTACACCCACTCACCCTACCCCAAGCACCCACAGCTCAGCTCTGAAAACAAGGAACAAGGAAATGGAGGCCAGCTATTCTTCCATTCCTATCGACAGAAGTGTGTCAAATGTGTCTCAGAAGAATACTTTTCACCCAGTAGACACCGTGTTAATCCAAATCACTGGAAAAACAGATGTGATTAAATGTGCATGCATATATTAGGGGAAATGTCTGTGTGAGAGAAAATAGGAAAGAAGCTGAAAAAGGTTGAGAGAGCCATGAGACCACGATGCCAGCCTGATTGTGAGTGAAGGAGAGCAGGATGAAAGGCAGGAGGAAAATTCTGCTGGATTGCCGTGCAGTATGAAGAAGGTTGGACAAAACCAGAGGAGTCCCATAGCTCCCAGGAACAGACCTGCCTTGATATTGTGCCCAGCGCAATTACTGACTGAGAGCAGCCCACGGGAGCCATGGTCCCGGTGCAAATGACAATGAATTTCAATGTGGAGCAGCTGAGGTCCCTGATCGATTACCTCCCACCCTACAACTGCCATCACTGGCAATGCATAACCACCACAGATGCTATTTATTTTTGGTTCATTGAATTGATGATTTCACCTGAAAGAGCCACATCCCTTTTCTTTTCTGACCATGTCCATTCTCACCATGATAGAAGAGGCTACAGATCTTAAGTAGGAGGAAAGCAAGCCTAGCCATTCAATTTTACAGTTTGGAAATACCTGTTAAGAAGTCCATTAGGAAGTCTCCAGGATCCATGCTTTTTTCAATCTCAGAAAATTCACGTCATCTGACAAACACTCACTTCTATGCTATATACCTCAAGATTTGTTCTCCAAAAAATATAGGGTATAACAGAGGTATACGTACATATGGGGGAGAGACAGGCAACTGGTTTACTGAGGATTTGCTTGAGCTAAGCTCTGAATGTGACTATTTTGGTATTTACTCTCTATTGATTAAGGTGGAAAAGCAGAGATAATGCAGCCAAATTCACTTAATATCAAGTCATTAATATAAAATCTATTTCATGGATTTTTTTCCGTTCAAACTCCAAGCAATTTGGCAAAATTGCAATACAACTAGCCATACACTCACTGACATCAAAACACCCTCAAGATTAGCGCTAAGTAAAAAAAAAAACACAAAAAACATTGCTTTCTGGGACTAAAAATTACTTGCTAGCAACCAAAGCAAATAAAATTTAATTATTTTAATAGATTAAAACTTGACATTTTGTTCTTCTCTTGGTGTGTTGGTTACACACAACAGAACTGTTTGAATAGACCAGAATAATAATATCCTTTCTATAGAATTAAAAGGCTGAGAACTTGCCTCTGCTTCCATGATGTCATTTTCTTCTACTTTTATTTTTACAAAACTCTACTTACATTACTCTGGAAGAAAGAATCTAATTATATTAAAGTGGTGTTTTTCTAGTAGTTCTTAGTAGATTAAGCCAGACTTGCAAATGGCTTAGAAATAACAAGTTTAATAATAATTGTAAAAGACCTATCTTTGGAAACTAGACCCATTTTGTGTTCATATCTTATATTCCTACATAGCCATGGCAAGAAAAAGAAATTTTGTTCAAGAAAAAGACATCTGGCTATTTTTCTTAGACCTGCATGCTCAACTCTAATGTGGTCCAACTGAAAGGACTAAAGAAGCCAAAGGTAAATTTGTATATATAGCTTAATAAGCTTTAAAAATTACCTTTTGTTCAGAATTCTCAATGACAACAGGGAAAACCTCCTTCCAATTGTATAATTGCTCTCCTTTAGCATTTTCTTCTTGAATATTCTTTCATTCAACTATTCTTTCCAAGATTTGTTGATTACAATGTACCTATCATTCTGATGGTGTCTGTAAAGGAAATAAAATAGAGGAAACACATCTTTACTATTAAAAGATGTTCCAATTAGTTGGAGAAATAAGACATGTACATACATCCCTGCAACACACAGCAATTATAATCCATGAAATAGAGGTTTAAGGCTAAGAAAGAGAAATTTTAGCCTCAATTCTTGGGTGGCATTTGGGGTAGAGGTTGTGATAGGATGTGTTTGAGATGAAAGAAGAGAAAGAATATGCCTGAAAATGAGAAAATTACAAGACAGAGAAGAAAGAAAATAGAAAGCATGACCAGTTTTATAGAAAGGAAGGACCATTTAGGGGAGTAGAGAGATATCAAACTGGAAAGGTAGAAGGGGCCAGATTAGAGCATTTTTAATACCAGCCAGCGAAGGCACTAAATACCAGCTGGGAAGGTAACAAGGAACCACTAAAAGCTGTAGCAGAGAAATGACAAAAAAATTTTAGGAAGGTGTTAACCTGATGTGCAGATTAATAGAAGAGGCAAAAACAAGAAATAAGAAACCAGGAGGGTATCACAAGAATCAGAGCACAAAGCAAGGGGGGTAATTTCGGATCATAGCAGTAGGAATGGAAAAGCAGTTTAAAGGAAGAGCCACTAAAGAAGAATTGACAGGATGTGCTCAAGCAATGGATGAAGATGGCAAGAGAGATGAACTTGAAGATGACTCCATTCTAAGCCTGGGTGATGAAAAATGGCTGTGCAACCAACAAAAATAAAAATAGTAAAGACAGAGAAATGTTGGTATGGATAGAAGGAATGTAGAAGTAAAAACACCCTTAATCATATGGGGTTTATAGTGTGACTAGTATGTCCATAGTCACTTGGTAGGAATTATGGGACTACAATTCAGGGTACAAGTTATGGGCCTGTGACTGCAACTTTTAGAAGGGAGAAGGAGGGTCATTCCACAGGCTCACAGAAGCCTATGGAAGTAGACAGTGCATTCAAGAGAGGAGACGAGTGTGTAGGGGAGTAAGACAAGTACAGAAAAGAGTTCAAGAGAGAACTTTGTGAAGTGTCTCCCCTTGCAGGCATACCTTCCTCTCATATGTTTGGGGACGGGAGTATGTGCAGGGTGGTTGGCCCTCCATCATTGTATTCTCCCCTGAGCCCCTCTCAGTACTGCCCTGGGGTACTCACACTGCTCTTCCTCACTTGGACCTCTGTGTTTCCTATAATCCTCAATGATTACACCTGGGTGTGGTGGTGATGGTGCAGAGATGTCAGCATGTCTCCTTTATGGCGTATCCTTTATTCATCTATAAAACCACTCAATAAGGCTCTGGGCCATGCTGACAACTTTATTAAAGTTTTGGGAATACAGGAAATGATAATGAAGGAAAAAAGAAAACTTAAGTCCATATGCTAAATAGATTATTATATCCCAGGATCCTAGAGAGGAGGAAAAATGTTACCCCTTTCACTTCCTAGTCTTGTTTTCATGACTTGAAACCTACCCTTTTATTTCTCTCCTTAAACAAAAGCCCATTTTACTTTCCTTCTGAGAATCCACTGCACCCAGAATAGAGGTGTGGACTACCACTGAACTATATCCTTGTTCCATAATGTCACACAATCCAGGGAACACAGGAAGCTCCTAGGAAATTTTCCAGAGTGTGAGTTAGTCAGTATAGGATGACAACACAGGTGGCTTCAGGAGAACAGTCCATAGAGGGCTTTTCCACTCCAAGTTCAGTCTCTGTTCAAGCATCTTCATGGTGGGAGGCAAGAATACCTCTCTAAACTGTCCTACAGATAACATGAAAGCACAACCTCACATGCCTTCTTCAAGGATAAACAATAATTCTCAGAGACAAGATAGTCTAAATACACATTAAGTTGAAGAAACATTTTCCTAAAGGCAATACAACCTGCAAAAATTTCCCCAGTTTATCACTTAAATAGCTTTTTACATTGCAAAGCAAAACTTTCCCCCATTTTTTGCTCTCCTATTCTAGGATGTGCCTAAGGCCCACCTGTGAAAAATCTGGCTTTCTAACAACGGAATCATTTATGTGTCCTAAAGATATTGAAGAAACTCTGAAATTATATTTGTCTTATAAGGAATGTAAGAAAGCCAGCTACAGTGGCAGAGGCATAAAGGTCAGAGATGCAAAAAAATAAGGAAAATAGAATTACATTTAGGCCAAGGTAAAAAGATTTAGGGAGAAGAAGACCATAGCTTCATGTGCTCCAAAGAAATGAACATAGAAGAAAATGACAAAGAGTCACTGCCAACCTAGATGTCATTGATGCCCACCCATAAAGGAGTTTCAGGAGAATACTACGGGGGTGAAGTAGAAATCACAGGAGTTTTCTCTTGAGGAAAGGATATCCATTTAGAGAATGGAGAAGAGAATATGACAGCTTAAGACAGTAGGAGATAGGGGGTAAGGTTTTATTTAGGTGAGCAATACCTGGAAATGGTTATAAGCAAACAGGAGAGATTGAACACAGTCTTGTCTCTAGTTGATGAAGCAAGGTGAGATGGAAATTGGGAGGGACAGGAGGTAGAAAGCTGAAGCTCTATTGACAAGAGTTGACTGACCTTTTTTTTGAGAAAGAAAGGAAATCGACAAAATATAGAAAGATACAGAAACAAATAAACAATCAAATAATTTAAAAATACAGTATTAAGGTAGAGAGAAGAGCATCTCTACCAAAAATAGATTTGCCTCCCCACCTAAATAAAAAGCCAAACCATCTGTTAAGCCTGAAGAACTGAAGTTGGCTCAGAAGTTGGAAGGTTGTGGTAGAGAACTAAAGGCTCCCATGTGGAACTCGAGACAAGCAACAAGAAGGGTAGAATAAAAAACCACCGGACCTCCTTTCCAGATAATGTAGACCAAACTTCACAATGAGTATATTAGAAAAGCTAAAAAATATATAAAAGCAACTACTTGATCGTGATAAAAAGGGGTAAAAATTACAATGCTAGACTCAGGAGATAATCCAGATAGGTAAGCTTGATATTTGAATTCTGTTCCCTGGAGGGTGTTTGCTACTTCCTGCAGAGGCATCTGAGCAGTGTTTTTGGCAGCTTTATGGGGTTAGAAGGATAAAAGCAGGGTCCCAGAGCCCATGAAATTTAGGAGGGAGAAGGATCCCTAATGAATTTCCTGTGCCATACGCTGAGTCTCCACAGGACCATAACTTGGGAAACTAGAAGCAACCTAAGAGCAGCAAAAATTGCAGCCCAGCTTCATCCTGGATTGCTAGATCTTCCTAGGAACCTGCTAGAAGCAAGTATAGACCTTCTACAGGGGAAAAAAAATAATGTTATTGTAGACCTCAAAATTTTTCACAAACAAGTATTCAAATATTGTGTCTAGCACACAATGAAAATAACCAGACATACCAAGTACCAATTGATAATTAATGGTTAAACAAAGTGTTTACTATTTTGGAATATTACCCTTAAAAGTGAAGGAAGTTCTGACACATGCTATAACATGGCTGAAACTTGATAAAATTAGAGTTATTAAAACAAACCAATCACAAAAAGGCAAATACTATGTGATTCTACTTACATGAAGTACCTGAAGTGGTCAAATGCACAGAGACAGAAAGGAGAATGGCAGTTGCCAGGAGCTGACAGGACAAGGGAAATCGAAAGTTGTTGCTTAATGGGTATAGAGTTGCAGTTTCGTAAAATGTAAAGAGTTCTAGAGATGGATGTAATAGTTGCAAAACAATATGAATGTACTTAATACCACTGACTGTACACTCAAAAATGGTTAAGCTAGCAAATTTTTGTTAGTATATTTTACTACAATAAAAATTTAGATAAGGGAAAAAATGTATAAATTAAAAAAATGAGGGGAGAAATTAAGACATTTTCAGATAATCAAAAGCTATGAGTTTGTTGCCGCCTAGATCTGTCCTATAAGAAATGCCAAAGGGTGTCTTTCTGGTTGAATTGAAAAGAAACTAGACAGTTACTTTAAGCTGTAAGAAGAAATAAAGATCTATAGTGAAGGTAAATACATGGATAATTATAAAGTCTAGTATTATTATAATTATGGAATGTAACTCCATTTTTTAAAAATGTGGGTTAAAGGACAAGTTCATAAAAAACATTATTGACCATGTATCGTGTAAAGATATAATCTGTGACTTCTAATAACAGAAAGAGGGCAGGGAACTACTTTCAAGTTTTGTATGCTGTTGAATATAAACTGTTATATTCAACTCAAATTAGAGTGTTATAACCTTAGGATGTTAAATGTAATTCCTATGGTAACCACAAAGACACAGCTACAGAATATACAAATAAGGAAATGAGAAGGGAACTCACTAAAAAACCAGCTAAACACAAAAGAAGGCAGTAATAGAGGAAGTGAGGGATAAAAAAGGTATAAGGCATATAGAAAACAAATAGCAAAATGACAAAATTAAATGAGCCCCTCCTTATCGGTAATTACTTTAAATGCAAATGGAGTAAATTCTCCAAATAATAAAAATTGGCAAAGTAAATTTTTTAAAACGTGATTCAATTATATACAATCTATAAAAGACTCACTTCAAAGACACAAATAAATTGAAAGTAAAAGCACTTTTCAAGATATTCCATGGAAATAGTAACCAAAAGAGAACTGAGGTAGCTATGCTAGTAACAGATAAAACAGATTTTTAAATCCAAAAGGTTGCAAGAGGAAAAAAAAGACAATATATATTAATAAAATTTTTAATACAGCAAAGGAATATAACAATTATAAATATTTACATCTCCAAGAGACTTTCAAAATATAGGAAGCAAAAATTGACAGAATTTAAGTGAGAAATAATAGTTTTACAGTAATAAATGGAGATCTCAATGCCCGACTTAAAATCATAGATTGAACAATCAGACAAAAGACAAGTTAGGATATAGAGGACCTGGACAAGAAAATAAGCCATCTAGACCTAATAGACATACAGAATATTCCATGCAGCAATAGAAGAATACATATTCTTCTCAAGAACACATGAGACATTCTCTAGGATAGATCATATGTTAGGCTATAAAGCAAGTCTCAGTAGATTTAAAAAGAGAGATATCATAGAAAGTACCTTCTCCAGCCACAAAGGGATGAATGTAAAAATCAGTAACAAAAGTAAAATGAAAATTCTTAAATATATATGAGAACTAAACAACATTCTTAAACAGCCAGTGGTTCAAAGAAGCAATCACAAAGGAAATTAGAAAATATTTAGAGACAAATGGAAATAAAAATAAAATATACCAAAACTTATGGAATAGAGTAAAAAGGGTGCTCAGAAGGAAATTTAGAGCAGTAAATGACTACACTTAGAGAGAGAGAAAGATTTCAAATCAATGGCTTAATACGGCAATTTCAGGAACCAGAAAAAAAACAAAAAAACAAAAAAACAAAAACAAAAACAGGAAAATAAACCCAAGCTAACAGATAGAAGGAAATAGTAAGACTTAGAACAGAGATAAATAAAATATAGAATTAAATAGCAAAAAGAATCAAGGAAACCAAAAGTTGGTTCTTTGGAAAGATCAACAAAATTGAAAACTTTAATAAAATTGACTAAGAAAAAAAAAAGACAGACTCAAATACCTAAAATCACAAATGAAAGAGGGGACATAACAACAAACTTTACAGAATTAAAAAGGATTATAAGAAAATATTGTGAACAACTGTATAACCTAGATGTGAAGGATAGACTCTTGGAAACACACAACTACCAAAACTAAGAAGAAACAGAAAATTTTAATAGACCTGTGACAAATAAGAAGATTGAATCAGAAACCAAAAACCTTCCGGCAAAGAAAAGCACAGGACCAAATATTTAAAGGAGAATTAGCATCAGTCCTTCTTAGACTCTTCCAAAAATTTAAAGAGGAAGGAACATTTCACTAACTCATTCTATGAAGCCAGTGTTACCAAATCATGACAGATACTACAAAAAGAGGAAACTATATAGCAATATTCCTAATGAATATACACATAAAAATTTGCAACAAAATATTAGGCAACTGAATTCAGCATTGTAGTAAAAGCACTGTACACCATAAACAAATAGAATTTATTCCAGAATGCAAGGATGATTCAATATATGAAAATCAATCAATGTAACACCACATTAATAGGATGAAGGAGAAAAAAACTACACGATCATCTCAATAAATGTAGAAAAAGCATTTGGCAAATTCAACACCATTTCATGATAAAAACACACAATACACTAATAGAAGGGAACTTCCTCAATCTGATAAAGGCCATATAGGAAAACCCCACAACCCATCATACCAATGGTGAAAAAGTGAAAACATTTCCCCAAAGATCAGAAACAAAACAAGGATGCTCACTTTCATTACTATTATTTAATATCATACTGTAAGCCCTAGCCAGAATAATTAGGCAAGACAAAGAAATAAAAGATAGTTAAATTTCAAAAAAAGAAGTAAAATTACCTTTATTCTAAGATGACATGATTTTATATGTAGAAAATGATAAAAATTCAGAAAACTTTTAAAGCTAAGAAACAAATTCAGGAAAATTACAAGATACACCATCAATACTCAAAAACCAGTTTTATTTCTTTATGCTGGTAATAAATAATTGTAATAGAAAATTAAAAACAATTCCATCTACAATAGCACTAAAAGGAATAAGACACCTAGGGAGGAGGTGAAAGACTTGTACATTGAAAACTATGACACATAACTGAAAGAAATTAAGAGACCTAAATAAAAGGAAAGACATTTCTTGTCCAAGAATTAGAAGACCTAATACTATAAGGATGACACTACCCAAAGTGCAATGCAATCTCTATCATATCCTTAGTGGTATTTTTTTGCAGAAATGGCAAAGCTGATTCTAGATCCATATAAAGTTTCAAGAGCTCTGAGGAGCCAAAACAACCTTGAAAGAGAAAAGGAAACTTACATTTTCTAATGTCAAAATGTACCATAAAGCTATGATAATCAAAACAGTGTGTTTGGCACAAGGACAGACCTAGACCAATAGAATAGAATTGAAAATATAGAAATAAAACCTCTTATTTTGGTTCTTGATATTCAACAAGGATCATTCAGTGGGAGAAAAATGTAGTTTTTCCAACAAATGTGGCAGGAAGACTTGATTGGAATTGATTGGAACCATCCTTTAAACTATATACAAAAATTAGTTCAAAATGGATCAAAGACTTAAGTTTAAGAGCTAAAACCACTAAGCTCTAGAAAATAAACTAGGAATAAATCTTCCTTGGATTTTCCAATGGTTTCTTAAGTATGACACCAAATGCACAGGCAGGGGTGCCTGGGTGGTTCAGTCAGTATAGCATGTGTCTCTTGATCTCAACATCATTTGTCATTAGGGAAATGCAAATCAAACCCACAATGAGATATCACTTCACCCTACCAGAATGTCTATAATAAAAAACAAACAAAACCAGGAAATAACAAGTGTTGGCAAAGATGTGGAAGGACTATAACCCTTGTACATTACCGGTTGGAATATAAAATGGCATAGCAGCTCTGGAAGAGTTTGCTGATTCTTTAAAAAGTTAAATGTAGAGGGCGCCTGGGTGGCTCAGTGGGTTAAAGCCTCTGCCTTTGGTTCAGGTCGTAATCTCAGGTCCTGGGATCGAGGCCCTCTGCTGAGCAGAGAGCCTGCCTCCTCCTCTCTCTCTGCCTCCCTCTCTGCCTATTTGTGACCTTTCTCTCTGCCAAATAAATAATAAATAAAATCTTTAAAAAAAAAGTTAAATGTAGAATTACCATATGACCTACCATGTAATTCCACTCCTATATATACCCCAAAGAATTAAAAAGGGGGGGGGGACTCAGGTACTTGTTCATTAATGTTCATAGAAGCATTATTGATATTAGCCAAAAAGTGGAAAAAACCTAAGTGTCCTTCCACAGATGAATGGATGTTTTATATTCAGGGTTCTCTAGAGAAATAATAGGAGATGATAGATGCAAACACATAGATGGATATAGAAATACACAAATATGAAGAGATTTATTATAAGGTATTGTCTTACATGATTATCGAGGCTGAGAAGTTCCATGGTCTAGTTAAAGACCCCGGAAATCTGGTGGTGTAGTCAAAGACCTACGAGCTGGAGAGCCAATGGTATAGACTCCAGTCCCAGTCTGAAAGCCTGAGAACCAGGAGTGCTAAGGGAAGGAAACCAATATCCCAGATGAATCCGTCAAGTGGAGAGAAAATCTACCTTTCCATTGGCCTTTTGTTCTACTTTGGCTCTCAACAGATTGGATGATGCCCACCTACACTGGGAGGGCCATCTGCCTTAGTCCATCAATTCAAATGTTAATCTCCTCAAGAAACATCTTCACAGACACACCCAGATAGAATCCATGGTGCAGTCAAATCGACACAAGTCGGGGGCACACCCCAAAGATGGGGCTGAGGCTGCGAGGGCTGTGGAGAGCGCCACATGGGACGCCTGCCGCAGCGCTGCCCAGGCTTTGGCGCCGAGCTCGTGAAGCAGCTCCAGGAAGCGCCCGCCCTGAAGATCACGTGACCGCATGCCTCAGCCGAGTGTCCGTGCTCAGTGCATGATCACCAGACGCCACCAATGCCTGCTGGCCGTGCAGTCCACGCCCCACGTGATCTCCTCTCTGATTGGCTGGGATACTATATAAAAGGGGGCTAGAAAGCTTCCCGACAGGAGACTCGGAGAGGCGGGGGAGACAGCGAGACAGAGAGGAGGAGAGAGGAGGAAGGCAGCGAGGCCACGAGACAGGCCACGAGCCGACGAGGAGGAAAGAGGAGGGAGGAAAGAGGAGGGAGACGTCGTGAGAGACAGGAGAGACGAGAGCCGAGAGGGGGAGGAACCGGAGAATAAACGGGAGCTTCAACGTAGACCCGTGTGTTGCGTCTTCTCTGCTGGCAGGGAACGCGACAGACACATAACTAACCATTACAATGAATAAACAAAATATGATATATATATGCAATGGATGTTATTCAGCCACAAAAAGAAATGAAGTTCCGTTGTTCTTTTCCTGCCACCGTGGAGTCATGTTGTGGTGGGAGACCAGATGCACCAAGATTCAGCTGCACTCCATAACTCACTGCCATGGCCAAGGAAAACATTACTACTGGTGGGGTAATGGATTTTAAAAAAAAATTTTTTTTTAAGACTTTATTTATTTGACAGAGAGAAATACAGCCAGAGAGGGAACACAAGCAGGGGGAGTGAGAGAGGGAGAAGCAGGCTTCCCACCGAGCGGGGAGCCCGATGTGGGACTCGATCCCGGGTCTCCAGGATCGTGACCTGAGCCGAAGGCAGTCGCTTAACCAACTGGGCCACCCAGGCGCCCCCAGGGTAATGGAGTTTTAATACTGCTTTATAAGAGGTGCTGAAGAACACCTTCGTCCACAATGGCCTAGCACGTGGAATTTGAAAAGCTGTCAAAGCCTTAGACAAGCACCCAGCCCATCTTTGAGTGCTTGCATCCAGCTGTGATGGGCCTATGCATACTAGGTTGGTGGAGGCCCTTTGTGCTGAACACAAAATCAACCTAATCAAGGTTGATGACAAGAAACTAGGCGAGTGGGTAGGTTTCTATAAAACTGACAGAGACAGAAAGTCAGGCAGAGAAAGTGGTTGGTTGCAGTTGTGTGGTGGTTACGGTCTATGGCAAAGAGTCTAAGGCCAAGGATGTCCTCAAGGAATACTTTCAATGCAAGAAATTAATAAATTAAAAACTAGGTTTTTGGGGCACCTGGGTGGCTCAGACTGTTAAGCCTCTTTTTTTTTGGCTCAGGTCATGATCTCAGGGTCCTGAGATCCAGGCCTGCATTGGGCTCTCTGCTCAGCAGGGAGTCTGCTTCCCCCCCCCCCCTGCCTGCCTCTCTGCCTACCTGTGATCTCTCTCTGTGTGTGTCAAATAAATAAATAAAATCTTTAAAAAAACTTGTTTTTTGTTCCTCAAAAAAAATGTAAGTGATGTAAGTGAAACTTGAAAATATTAAGCTAAGTGAAATAAGCCAGACACAAAAGGACAAATATTGTATGATTCTACTTATATGAAATATGTAGATTAGACAAATACATAGAAAATAGATCAGAGGTTTTATATCATGGGCAGAGGTAGAATGGGGAGTTATTGTTTAATGGGTATAGAGTTTTCTATTTGGAGTGATGAAAAAAATTGGAACCAGAGAGTGCTGATGGTGTGTATGTAATTAATAATACCCAATTGTTACACTTAAAAATATAAAAATGTACAAAAAACATGGAAAATTTTATGTTATATATATTTCAGTCCAATAAAAAATAGGTTTAGCATAGTTGATTACATTCACAGTAAGGGAAAAAAAAACATACAATTGCTTCAACAGGTGTAGAAAAATCATTTGATAAAATTCAAAACCCATTCATGAAAAACACTTTTAGAAACCTAGAAATAGAAGAAAACTTCCTTAATCTGATAAAGGGTATTGTGCCAGTGATCAGTTTATTGCCTCTCAGCTCCCAAATCACCCCTCCGTACCTGTTCTGTGATGGACTGAATTCTGGAAGCACTTTTCTTTACATTAAGTACCTGGAATTTTGCCAAACGAGGGTGCTAGGGTGACACTCAAGAGAAAGATGGTTTCTCTGACTCCAAAGTACAGTGTTTTTCTTCTTCTTGCCTCTGTTGCACACAGGTCAGAGGTGTAAATCTGTGGGCACATTTGGGGCTGCTCTGCTCCAGTTGTGTGCTCAGAGCACGTAGTCCTCAGCAATCTCGCAGCCTCAGGCCAGGTCCAGTAATGGCCTTGCCATGGCCTTTCCAATATCCTGGCCTCATAAACATAGTGGAAACCTAACTCTTTTACATCAACCCTGAATGGCCTGAGTCCTAAAAGGTTGTAACTATCTCTCAACTACTGCCCTGTGCTAGCCTGAGAAACCCAGAAAACTTCTCCAGCAACCAGAATGTTGTAACCACATGATTTACAATGAGGGCAGCTCTGCAGCCTTGGGACAGGAGCTCCATTTCCAAGTTTGTTCTTCCTTGGATACTCTCCTTCATCTCTTGGTGTCCTTTAGTATAATCTCTACATCTTCATAGTTACCCTCCAATCATGGTTTCATGATTCTTTGTATTGAAATTTCTCTGTTTAAATTACTATGTTGGTTTCTCATTGGGACTGATTGGTTAAAGACTGATACAAATACTTACAAAGTATCTATGGTAAACATCATACTTAATGGTTAATACTGAAAGTTTTCCCTCTGAGATGGAGAACAAGACAAGAATGCATGCTATCACCATTTCTATGCCACATTGTTACTAGCCACTGTAATATGATAAGAAAAAAAGGGCATATGGATTGGAAAGGAAGAAAGGAAATTTTCAGATTATAATGATAACATACATTTAAAAGTCCAAAATGAGGGGTACCTGGATGGCTTAGTTGGTTAAGCGACTGCCTTCGGCTCAGGTCATGATCCCGGAGACCCAGGATCGAGTCCCACATCGGGCTCCCTGTTGGCTGGGAAGTCTGCTTCTCCCTCTCTCACTCCCCCTGCTTGTGTTCCCTCTCTGGCTGTGTTTCTCTCTGTCAAATAAATAAAATCTTAAAAAAAAAAAAGTCCAAAATGATCTATTCAATTATTAGAATATATGTAATTAACGAGATTGCTGGATAGAAAGTCAACATACAAAAATCTATGATATTTATATTATTTATATAATGATATGATTATATGTATAATTTTTAATGTAACTGTAATATAAATTATAAATATATATCTATAAATATAATTATAAATATAATTACATAAGAAAAAGAAACTTTAAAAATACCATTAGCAACAATATAAAAATATCAAATCCTTGGCAATAAATGTAACAAAAGATGTGCAAAAACTGTAAGACATTACTGTGAAAAATTGAAGACGTCCTAAAAATGGATAGATTTAGAAGTTCATGAAATCATAGACTCTATTGTGAAGATGACAATTCTTCCCCCAAACTGATGTATAGTCTCAAGATAATTATAATTGAAATTCTTACAAGTTTTTTATTATTGTTGTTTGTATAGGAAACTGACAACCTTATTTTTAACATTTACATGGAAATGAAAAATTGATAAAGAGCCAAGATATTTTGAAGAGAAAAATGAGGAAGGAAGATTTGTTCTATCAAATATCAAGACTTATTATAAAGGTAAAATAATGAAGTAGTATGACATTGGCATAAACATAGAGATGAATGGAAGAGAATAGAGTCACAAGCCAGACTCATGCGTACAAAACATGACAAGTTTGTCACTGCAAAGAGTGGGTAAGCCATAGTATTTTAAATAGATTGTGCTGGCAAAACTGGATATCCATGTGATAAAAAAAAAAAAAACTTGTTCCCCATCTCACTCCATATAAAAACCTAATTACAGATAAATTACAGACTTAAGTGTGAAAGCCAAACAATAACAAAAAATAATGTTTAATAATATTAAAAAAACTATAAAAACATAGGAAAATACCTTCATGACTTCAAGATAGGGGAACACATTTCTTTTTAAAAATATTTTATTTATTTATTGAGAGAGAGAGAGAGAGTGAGTGAGAGAGAGCGTGAGAGGGGAGAAGGGCAGAGGGAGAAGCAGACTCCCCATGGAGCTGAGAGCCCAACACAGTACTTGATCCTGGGACTCCAGGATCATGACCTGAGCTGAAGGTGGTGGCTCAACCAACTGAGCCACCCAGGTGCCCCAAGACAGGGGAAAATCCTTACACAGCTATAAAAAACACTAACCAAAGGAAAAGTTTAATAAATAGGGCTACATTAAAATAAGAACTTCTGTATATCAAAAGATGCTGTTCGACTGGTTTGTACCCAAAAGGACTCCTCCAAACCCCAAAACAAAAGATAGACAACTCAATGTACAAATAAGAATAAGCACTTAAGAAAAGAGAATATCCACTGTCCCAAAACATAGGAAATGGGGCTCTACTTCATTAATAATTAGAGAAATGAAAATTAAAACTACAATGAGATACCATCACACTGACAACACCAAATATAAGTGTGGATATGGAACCCTGGAACCCTCATTCACTGTTGGGGATGGGGGGTGTGTATAAATTCCAGAAACAAAACTGGGAGGCAGTCAGTCTTATCTCTCATATTCCATGACTCAGAATTCACTCCTAGGTGGAATTCCTAACAAAAGTACCTGCACATGGGCACCAAAAGACATGCACAGGAATGTCCACAGCAGTACTGCTCAAAGTAACTCCAAACTGGACAACCCCAACAATTGCAGAAGGGATAAAGAAATTACGTAGGGGCGCCTGGGTGGCTCAGCGGGTTAAACCCTCTGCCTTCGGCTCAGGACATGATCTCAGGGTCCTGGGATAGAGGCCCGCATTGGGCTCTCTGCTCAGCAGGGAGCCTGCTTCCTCCTCTCTCTTCTGCCTGCCTCTCTGCCTGCTTGTGATCTCTCTCTCTCTGTCAAATAAATAAATAAAATCTTAAAAAAAAAAAAAAGAAATTATGTAGGCAGGGTGGGCTATAATGAGTGAAGGAAATTGTTAGGTACAAACTTCCAGTTATGAAATAAATAAGTTGGGGCACCTAGGTGGCTCCATTGGTTAAGTATCTGACTCTTGGTGTTGGCTTAGGTCATAATCTCAGAGTCATGAGATTGAGCCCTGAATCAGGCTCTATGCTCAGCAAGGAGTCTACTTGGGATTCTCTCTCTCACTCTCTGTCTGTACCTCCCACTGCCCCCTCTCCACACACACACACACACACACACACACACACACACACACACACTCTCTCTCTCTCTAAAATAAAGAACCAAATTTTTAAACAAATAAAAATAAAATAAGCAATGGGGATGTAATATACAGCATGCTAACTATAATAATACTGTATTGCATATTTGAAAGTTGCCAAGGGAACAAAACTTAAAAGTCCTCATCAGAAAAAAAAAATAATTTTTTTGTAGCTGTGTCTGGTGATGAATGTTAACTAGACTTATGGTAATCCTTTCACAATGTATTCAAATACCAAATCATTATGTTGAATACCTGAAACTAATACAATATTATATGTCAATTAGTCAATTACACCTCAATAAAAAATAATAAAATTATAGTATATTTATATAATGAAATAATGTACAACATTGAAAATGAATGCACTATAGCTTCATGCAATGACATGAATTTCATAAACATAATAATAAGTCAAAGAAGCCAAACACACAATGTATATACTCTATAATTCCATCTCTATGAAGCTCAGAGAAAGAGCAAAACTAAATTACAGTGTTTAATAGTACATGTTTAAGTGGTAAAAGTATAAAAAAAAAGGCAAGGAAATTATCACTATGACCTTTAGGACAGTGCTCCCTCTTGAAAAAGACAAAGGGCTAGTGATCAGGACGGGGTGTGATGAGGACTTCAGGGGTGCTGAACATTCTAGTTTTTAACCTAGGTGGCGATCATGTGGAGGTTAACTCTGAGAATTCATTGAGCTGTATATATTTTTTATAAATATCTATACTATTTCAGTTTTAAAGGGTTAATAGAGGGGGCTTCTAGATGGCTCAGCTGATTGAGCATCTAGCTCTTGGTTTTGGCTTAGGTCTGATCTCAGGGTCCTGGGATGGAGCCTGGCATCTGGCTCCATGCTCACCGGGGAGTCTGCTTCAGGATTCTCTCTCCCTCTGTCCCTCTATCCCCTGTCCCACACTCTTGCATGTTTTCTCTCTCTCTCAAATAAATACATAAATCTTTTAAAAAAATTTTTTTAAGGGTTAAAAGGACAGACGATGCCGGGCAGCACTGAGGACCCAGGATTCAAACCACATTTTACTAAATCCTAAATATAGTGACCTTTCTTGTAGTGTATAGGAGCCTGGGAGTGACAGATATAATGAAGGAAGATGGCAATGGCCCAGGATGGGGACCGGTCTGTCAGGACTCTGGAAGCCTGGCAGGTAGAGGTGGAGAAGAAATCACACATCCTTGAAATTGCAGTCCCTGAAGCAGACATTCAGGCAGACATAAACTCAATTAGTTAAATGCCCTAGGAGAATAGAAGGTGAAAAGAACAAAGATCACAGTGAGGAAGAAGAGCAAGTTCACAGGCATGAAAGTCTGGAAGAAGCTAAGGGTCTTAGACACAGAAGCGGAGCTTCAGTGAACACTGCAGTAAAATGTAGTGTACTGATACCACGTACACAGAAACAAGGATCTTTTAGCCTCACATTCATTCATTCATTCTAGTCTTTATTGGGTTTTAGAAACTATTTAGGTGCCATAGAGAATATAAGAAGCAATAAGATGTTTCTCTTTAGTTTTAACTAAGATAAGACACATCCTCGTGAACATTTAAGTTACAGTTCAAGATTCCACTGCTGGAGGGATAAAGCCCCAACTCACATACAAGCATACAGGCTCCACTACAGTTCGGCCTCTTGCCAGTGGCATCTCCCCATGGCTGTCTGCTCCTCCCCAGAGCAGCTCATTTTCACTGATCCTGTGACCATATGTAGGGACAGTTCAATGCACTTTATTCATTCTTATGACTCTAAGAGGTCAGTACCATTATTATGCACACTGTCCAGGTGAGGTAACAAGCCCAGAGAGGTGAAGTAACTTGTTCATGTTCACAAAAGCTTATAGGTACTGGGGTCAGGACTCCAGGTCAGACTCCAGAGCATGTGCTCTCCACAAGGACAACTGGTTCATATTCCTCTTTCTCTGGCCCCGGACAAGTCCAGACCCTTTCAGGGCCCTGCAGCTTTGGATTTTCCCCCTGTTGCCTTTCCCACAAATGCAGCAAGAAGGCTACCACCTCTGTGCCCCCTTCCATGGCCACTTCCTCTAGGTCAATCTCTACCTTACTCCTCTACGGCCTCCTCTTTCATGGGCCTCTTCTAACGCCTAACATGTCCCTACATGTCCTCAAGGGCAGGAATCTTGATCTGTTTGTCAAGAGGTCTTCTCCAGAATCTGTCACACATGAGATCACAGGCAATGCTGAACTGGATCCAAAGAAACACGTAAATTAAACAAGTCAAGTCAATACTGAGAGCCCCTGTTGTCTGAGGTAGCCCGGGAAGCCTTCTGAAGGGAGTAGCCCCTGGCTAGACCGTAAGGAATGAGCGGAACCTGTAGCACTGAGGATGATCAAGAGGGTGTGCAAGGCCAAGAGACTCCAGTGCACAGGGTGTCTTCAGATGCTGGTCTTTAAATCGGACTTGCCACAGCATAGGCTGCAGACAAAACAATCAGGGATCAAGAGGCAAGAATATCAAACTCCCAATACAAATACCTACCCCAGGATCTTAAGTTCTTCCTAAGTAAATCCAGAAAACTGGAACACTTCTGAGTACAAGAGACCTGGAGGGAAGAAAAAAAAAGATTAATCAGATTTAGATTTTTTTTTTGTACTTTCTATTTGACAATATGAATATAGAACACAACTAACTGCAGGTTGGAACTGCTTTGAATCTGGCAGTGTTTTAAATATATCAGTATCAGTATATAGAAATTCACTGTATTTCCTCTGCAACCAGACCAGACCTGGCCCGCGATCTAAAATGTGTCCATGTGATACCCATGATGCCAGCAGTAGGCTCCTCCCCAGGTTTCTCATAGTTTTGGTACAAACAGCCCTGCCACATGCAGGCTCCTGTCAAGAAAGAGCAGCACTGACCATACAAAATGGATATTTTTTGAGGGGGACATAGAGTGGGGGACATAGGGTGGATTTCTATGTGGCCTCTTTTGGGGGGTCTAGAAAGTATATGTCACAGGTTTGGGTTACTGATGGAATGTCTTTGCAAACCAGACTGAATGGACTAGGAGGATTGAGTTCTACTAGATTCTACCTCCTGTCCTGTCTAGCCTTTGCTCTTATTAACACCTTTCTTCTAGATGGATGACAGGACATAAAGAATGCATAAATATTATTTTCAGCAGATTTCTACAAAAGAAGAACTCTTCATTATTCTTCATAAGACCCCAGACCCATCGGAACTTCCTTGAGGTGTGTAAGAGAGGCCCACCTGACTGCCTATCACTAAAAGAGAATCAAATAAAGGTAGTAAGGTTACCATAATGTGAGAAAATCTTTCCTTTTATTTTACATTATTTACCTTAGATTCTTCGCAAATAAAAATAACACATTTCATCAGCATTACTAAATCTACAAATTACCTAAATGACCGTGATCTCATCTAAACTCATTTTGTAAATGGGCAAACTTTATTTCATGAGTTTTACTGATTGCCTATGACTACAAAGTCACTAATAATGCCAGGCCCAAGTCTAGGACTAAGTCTGTCCTACTTCACAGCAAACACATTAGAACGTATTTTCAGAACATATAAATTTTTGCTGTATAACTTTTATAATTCCAATTTGGAGTTTTGTTATAACTTATAAATGTTTTCTCGTGATTCAAACTTACATTTTTATGTAATCCTATAGGGCTTGAGTTGAGTAGCAGCTGACTCACTGATATCATGTTACATTTTGCAGACCCTTAATTAAATATTTATTCCAATTTCAATGTTTTATCCTCATATTTAGGAGCCAATACATTTTTTTCCAAACTGAAATATTCTTGTGAGTCCTTGAAAGGTCATGGGCCCCAAGCAACAAGCCAAGAATGCCTCCTGGCAGAAAGAGCCCTCCCTGTTCTGGCTGCTGTTAACACTCAGTCCCTAGCACAGGGATGCAATGTGAACAAAAGCAGCCTAGAAGCTGGAGTATAGAAGGCAGGTAAAGACTGCCACAGATTCAGCTGGCTGGAGCAGAAAGGACAGAATCCAGGCCATCTTTGACCTTCTAGCTAGCTCCGTGGAACTTCTCTGGGATACTCTGCTGCCTGCATTCTGGAGCAGGCTGTGTCCTTATGTTAAACCATACTATTAATCCACAGAGTTAAGCAGCATCCAGAAAAACTTAATGATCAAAGGAAGAGTTTATTCTGTATGTTAGTAGAGCTCTCCCCAAAACAAACCTCACAGGATTCAGGGATACTGGTCTTGACTGACCTCATCACCAAAAAACCCAGACCCAGGGAGAGCTGGGATTGGAGAGGAACTCAAGAGAGAGCAGAGGGAGCCCCGCCTTCTGTTGCCATGGGGATATGCAGATTCCTTCCACCAAGCAAGCCTGGGATTGAAGCCATTCCTACTGAACCTCCCGCTGGGTAGCCTTGCATTGGAGGCAACATATTCCCAATGACTGTGAGTAAGCTGTTTGTAAAATGCATTCTAAATGCGCAGGCCAAGGAAATCTAATTATTTAAAGGCATACTGCCCCAAACAGTTTTAGAAAAAAAGAAAGAAATCTTCAATACTGTAAGCAGTCACTCCCTAATTTCTCCTTTTGGATGTCCATATTTTTGCGTTCTGTAGAGTTTTATTAAATTAGAACACATTACCACAGTACTTGCTAAAAACACATTGCATCAGGTCTTGGAGTTTAGAAAGAAAAATGAGTTGTTGCTTGTGCCATGCCACCTTCTTCAGTTACTGAAACAAACTTGAAAATGTGGAGAAACCCAGGGATTTGGGAGAAGCTCTTCACTCATCTATTTCTCTAGTTGCCATGGAGAACAACAGTTTTAAAGGCATCTTTAAAGAAAGTCAGTCCTGAACCGAAAGCTCACTTCTTGAGTGAGGAAGAATATTAAAGGGGCAGGAGACAAGTCTCTTTGCTGTTCTAAACAGCAAGTAATCTGAGGAAGACACAAGGGAACCTCGCGTTTATTCTGAAGAGACATTTATGCAGGAGACAGCAAATGGTTCTAGAGCAGTGCACCCACCAGAACTTTCCAGGGTCTACCTGTTATGCTCGGAAGCTCATTTCTGATCCTCAGAGCTATGGGCTTCTAAGAGTTGGTTCTTTCTCCATATTCATCAGGCTTCATTTACCAAATATTCTGTTTCTTTGTACCCAGTGGTCCTGGAGTTCCCAAGAACATGGTGTGCCCTTTCTCACTGGTTATAACTTCCTCTGACATTTCTGTCCAACTTCTCCCTCTCCACCTTCAAATTTCCCCTTGAATCTCTCACCCACTGGGAGCCTCCTTTGTTCTGATTACCTTAAGGAAAAAGACTAGCCAATAATAATAATAATAATAATAATAATAATAAATTTATTATGTACCTATGAAGCACTTAACATAGATTATCTCATTTTATCTTCTGGCAACCTTGAGATAGGTTCTATTTCTACCCCCATTTTATAGAAGAGGAAATAGTCTTAGGAAGCATAAGTGACTTGGTCACACAACTGGCAAGGAGGAGAACAGGGGTTCAACCCAGAGTGTTCAAGTCCAGAGTATCCACTCCCATTGTCTCTCTACTTAATCACTCACTCATTCATCCAACCAATAGTTACGGAGCCCTCACTGTGCCATGCGCTGTCCAGGGTAAATAGCAATGATGAAGGCAAAGAGGTTTCTACCCTTTGAGTCTTTGATTTTAGGAAGGGTAGAGAGGCAAGAAATGAACAAATAAAACAGGTAATTTCTGAGGTGGAGCTGTGGAGAAAATACTTCAAGGAATGGAGCAGTGGTCTTCAAACTTGAGTGTGCATTAACTCACCTAGCAGGCCTTGTTGACTCACAAACTGCTGGGCCACACTTTTGGAGTTCCTCATCCAGCAGGTCTGGACTGGGGCCCGGGAAATTTGCATTCCTAACAAGCTCCCAGGTGAGGCTGTTCTTCTGATCTGGGACTATACTTGGAGAATCACTGGTATAGGGAGTAACCAGGATTGGAGTGGGGAGTGGGAAAGCCTCTCTCACGATGTGTGGCATTTGAGTTGAGACCTGAATGACAAAATGAGTAAGACACCAGAAGGTACAAAGATGCAAAGGGTACCAACAAAGCAAAGTCTCAAGGTAGAAATGAACTCTGGGTATTGGAATGACAAAACAAAGATCTGCTGGGTGTTGAATGAGGCAAAGACGAGAGATAGACAAGGCCCAGCTTAGACCCAACACAGTTATTTCTTTTCCTCTTGCTCCACTAGATCATGTTGTTTTAACATGAAAATTAGAATGTTAACCTTAACCAACAAAATAGTCACCATTGGTCGATTTAAAACATAAAGATCCAATATAAGATCCCTTTAAATGGCACCTCCTATGACACATTTAAAATATGACTTCAGTTGCTCTTCACTCCAATGCCATTTTCAGTTGTAATTTTTCAAGGAGAACTAATCTATTGTGTTATATACAATGTACACTGGTGTTGTCTCTTATTTAATTATATATTTTTTATCTGGGCAATCCATCAAATCTGCAAGTTTTTGCAAAATCAGAGACAGGGTCCATGCCTCTTCTTTCCTCATTCTTCCACTTTGGTGTTTTTCAAATATAAATATGCCTAGAATTGAACTCATATAACAGGCTCCCTGCAAAGGGACATGTTTTAAGGAGAATGATAATGATCTAGGTGAACCTCTTGTTCTTGCCAGAGTCCCTTGTCCAGCCTGGTCCCTACAGTGCAGGAATGCCAAGCTGAGACAGGATGAGGTCTAGGCTTCTGTTGGATTCTCAGCCAGGGTGAGAATCTGTTGCAGGAAAACTGGCTTGTCTCTTTTTCTCAGCAGACATACTTGGGGCTGCTTTTGCAGCAAGGTCTTTACTTCCTTTGCTTTGGATATGTTATGATGAAGCAGTGAGGTTCTGCATGATTGATAAAGACAACCTGTTCATCTCATTTCTTAAAGCACATAGACACAATCAAGCATTCTGAATTTCCTAAACATTGCAAGTTGATACCTGGAGCATCCAGAAATTAATGTTGGTGAGTGTTATGGGCACAACTGTGTCCTCCAAAATTCATATGTTGAAGTCCTAAACCCTAGTATCTCAGAATGTGACTATATTTGGAGACAGGGTCTTAAAGGGACAATTAAAGCTAAATGAGGTCAGTGGGGTGAGCCCTATTCCAATATAACTGGGGTCCTCATAAGAGGAGATTAGGAAACAGACATCACAGACAGAGGGATGACCATCTGCAAACCAAGGAGACTGGCCTCAGAGGAAACCAACCCTGCTGACACCTTGCTATTAGAGTTCTGACCTCAAGAACTATGAGGAAATAGACTGTTGTTTAAGCTACGCAGTCTGTGGTTCTTTTTTATGGCAGCCGTAGCACACTAATATAGTTGAGTGTTTGAATGGCAGCTGGACCCATCTAAGCCACTAAGAATTTGGAGAGTTGGCCCTTCTGAGAACCACCAATATGTGTTTATAGCTATTCTTAAAGAAACTTTGTTACACTTCTCACTCCATACTTAAAAAAATGTTCTCCTTTATAAAAATCAAGAAAACCAGGTCCCTTGGGGAGCCTGGATGGCTCAGTTGGTATAATATGTGATTGCTGATCTTGGGGTCATGAGTTCAAGTACTACATTAGGTGTGAAGCCTACTGAAGAAGGAGGAAGAGGAGGAGGAGGAAGGGGGAAAGAAGAGGAGAGGGAAGAGGAAGAGGAAGAAGAAGAAGAAGAGGAAGAGGAAGAGGAGGAGGAGGAAGAAGAAGAGGAGGAGGGAGGAGGAAGAGGAGGAAAATAGAAGAAAAAGGAGGAGGAGGAGGAGGAGAAGAAAAAGACGATGATGATGATGATGACGAAGAAGGAAAAACAAAAACAAAAACAAAAAAATCAGGTCTCTCCTCTGAGCATATCTTGAAGGTTTCAATTCAGCAGGAAACCTGTGGGCCAGAGGTTAGAGGGGGGAATAGTTCTTAGTCTTCCCCTCCCTGAGACAATGGGGCTCTCCTGCATTCTGCTACAACTTTTGGTGCCTGTCTCTCTAAGACAGCACTATACCTTGACATCTGTTTCACTTATTCTGGGTTGGTCAGCAGACAGGGCATTTCTGGGCTGTTGGTTCTGCTGCACATTTGTCTGAAATATACCCTGACCCAGATTAGCCCACTTAGATAGTTTGGAAGAAAGGTTTAGGAATTTTTGAGGAGAGCCTTTGCCTCTGAGTTTCGGGGAGTGTGGAGAATGAATAGCCCTTCTACTATGACAACAATGACAAAGTGTTGAGTATCCAAAAAGGAGAGCCTGGGTATATAGAAAACACTAAAGTTAGTTCTATGAGTCCTGCTGTAAGAACTTCCTATTTGGATAAGATATTTTTGGTTTCAGGTGACCGAAAACCAACTCAAATAGCATAAAACAGAAAATGGGAGGGTGTAGATTTGGGTCTGTCTAACTGGGATATTCAAAACCTGATGGTTTCAGGTACAGCTTGATCTGGGCTCAAATTCCTTCAACAGGAAGTGTGTATCTCTGCTTACCTAGAGACTCCACTTTCCTGTGTTTGGATCTATTCTTGGGCAAGGAATCCTAGTGTGTTGGCAAAGATGGCCACACATTTATCAGCCACAGAGGCAGTGACATCAAAGAAAAGAACATCATTCTCTTCCCAGAGTTACAGCAAAATTCTAGGCAAAACCCCTGAATGGTCCAGTATGCGTTATCTGCTAATTTCTAAGCCAATCACTGTAGACAGGATGACAGAGTACTCTGGGCCACGTGCCCACCTCTGGGACTGAGAAATGAGGTGGGGTGGTTGGTCCCATGTGAGCCATGAAGAATTTGGAGAGTTGATTCCTCGGAGAAGTGCCAGGAAGAAAAAAAGTAAACACATAAAACATTAATCTTGTATTACAGTAGACTGCTCATAAAAGATGCTCAAAATTGGCTTATGTGAAGTGCCTACGTGACAAATTAGTAAAAAAGTGAAAATCTCTGTGTCAAAAATTTGGAGGACCACGGAAAGGAGAATGGAATACACAGAAGTTATAAAAGAGGCAGATTTCAGCTCAATGCAAGGGAAAAACCCTACGAGGAGTGAGGACAACAAAAGAAGACGTTTCACAAAGTGGTGATCTGCCCTTTCCTAGATGAACTCTAGTGGGGATGAATGGCATCCACCAAGGATGCAGAAAAGGGGGTTCTAAGTCAGATAGGTTGGGTTGATCCCAAAGACGTCTTCCATTCTCAAGCTCTGATGATTCCCAAACTACTTGTTTCCACATCGGAAAACCCTGAAGAGCAATGAAAGCGCAGACCAGAAGGGAGCACAGCGGGCAGTACTGAGCTTTTTTCTTTTTCTAAGTTAACATTTACTGAGGCCTTACTGTGTGCCAAGTACAGTCTAGGTGCTTGCATCCCTTGCCCCCTTTAATCCCCAGGCTAACCTTTGAAATAAGTTTTAATCCCCATTTCATGAATGAGGAAATTGGGGTACAGAGGGGTTGAATAACCAGTCAAGAATGACACAGTAAATAGTGGAGCTGAGACCTGAATCCAGACCACGTGTAATTTAAGGCAAAGCTCTTAACCCTTTTGTTCTTGGGGAACAGGCAGGCCTGCTTCTTTCTAGAGTATCATCGTATGCCTCCCTCTGCTCACCTATCCCCTCCTGCCTGCTCAGGATCAAGGTCGATCAGGTCCAGATGGTAGCAGGTGTATCTAATGAGATGTGAGGGTATTACTCACAAGAAGCCCAGAGTGGCTGGGACAGAATCCCAGATTCACATCCCTGCATTTGAGATGTCAAGAGCAAATGTTATGGCCATGCATCAGAAACAGCCACAACAAAAAAGCCAGCATTATCCTTGAACCCTTTCCAACCAGTCCGTCCAACTGCTTTGGTCAGTGCATGAGTTAGGTAAGCCAGACAGGCCCCTGTAATGGCTCCTACCTTCCCTCTGGGTTTTTAGAATAAATAATTTAATTTTTTTAAGTTTTCAATTTTTTATTGCTTTAAAAAACTGATTTAATTGTATGCTTAAAAAGCTATCAGGAAGAAAGTGGGATTATTTACTATTTTCATTTATCTATTTGCTTATCAAGCAAATATTTATTTAGTACGAACTATGTGCAAGAGCTTGGGTTTTGCGGCAAAGATGAGTATTTATTTCACTTAGGGGATGAAAACACATGTTTCCTGGGATAACTAAAAAAGGGAATCAATAGTCAAAAGCCATACCATTTACCTGAAGGATCCCTCATGGCCGTAAGTAACTGAACCACCAGAATTTATATTAAAAGCTGCTGTAGATGCCCTGCCAGCTTTTGAAAGGGACTTCTCCAGGAATATTCAGCATGGAAACTTGACAGCTGCCTCCTCAAACTGCAGACAGATATTATGGGTCTTGCGCCTGTCTTCAGGCTTCATGATACTTTAGGTTCCTATTAGATTCTTTAACACACATATGCATACATGTTGCTGGCTTACCCTAGAGCAACACAGAGTAAGCAATTCAGCCTCCTAATCTTCAAAACTAAACCAGTCCCTGTCCAGCCCTTTTCTAGAGATTGCAGGGAGGAGCCTCAGACAGAGAGAAGCAGCTGACCAGGACTGCTCAGATCGGCCCTGGGCCCCTCATTCTGTTCTCACTGCCCAGTGTGCCCCAGAGCAGTCATGCCTCTAGCCCCAGTGTCAACACAGTCCTTTCTCTTTGCAGCTCTGGGATTACTTACACAGTAAACTCTAAAAATATCACTTCAAACACTAACTAGTAAGAGAGACTAAGAAGTAAATACAAAAAGATATAACAAATAAAAGAAGCATAAAAACATCCATGCTTCAAGAGAACCACGTCCAATCTTACTGCATAGCTACTCACGGACCAGGTTCATAAGCTCTACCCCAATTGTTCTCAATCCTGAATGCATACTGGAAGCACCTAGACAGTTGTGTGTGTGTGTGTGTGTGTGTGTGTGTGTGTGTGTGTGTGTGTGTTTGATATGTTTCCCAGGCCTTACTCTCCAATAGTTTTGGAATTTGGCTGGCTATCCTACAGAACGCTAACTCACATTCTCAATTACTCTGATTTGTTCAGAGGTGTGACCTAGGCATAGATATTTTTAAAAGCTTCCAGGTAATCTAGTGTCCTGCCAGGTCGGGAACAATTGCCCTAGACCACATGAAACAGAATGAACATGGACACTATTTAATAAGCTTCCCAGTTATAGCTGGCTGTTTTTCTAAAGAAAAATGGTGCAAGAGTACCTCCTAACCCTCATGCTCTTCTACAATGTGTCCTTGACAAGGCACTCCTTTAAAGATGGCGTCTATAACATCATACTCAGTGGCGAAAAACTAAGAATTTCCCCCTACAAAAAATTTTTCCACTCTTACCACTTTCATTCAACATAGAACTGCAAGTCCTAGCAATCACACAAGAAAAAGGAATAAAAGGAATCCACATTGGTAAGGAAGAAGTAAAACTTTCACTCGCAAGCCCTGCATTGGGCTCCCAGTTTGGTGAAGGGTCTTCTCCCTCTCCCTCTGCCTGCTACTCTCCCTGCTTGTGCATGCTCTCTCTCTCTCTCTGTGTCAAATAAATAAATAAAATCTTTTAAAAAGAAAAGAAAACCCTATAGACTCTACCAAAAACTACTAGAATAAATGAATTCACTAAGATCACAGGATACAAAATCAATGTATAGAAATATGTTTCATTTCTATACACTAATAATGAAGCAACAGAAAGAGAAATTAAGAAATCAATCCCATTTGCAATTGCACCAAAAATAAATTTAAAGGAATAAACTTAGCCAAGGATCGAAAGACCTATACTCTAAAAACTAAAACATTGATGAAAGAAATTGAAGATGACACAAATAGATATTCCATGCTCATGAATTAGAAGAAATATTGTTAAAATATCCATACTACCCAAAGAAATTCATAATTTAATGCAATCTTAATAAAAAAAACAATAGCATTCTTCACAAAACTGGAACAAATAATCCTAAAACTTGTATGGAACCATAAAACATCCCCAATAGCCAAAATAATCTTGGGGGAAAAAAACCTGAAAATTTCACAATTCCAGATTTCAAGTTATACTACAAAGCTGTAGTAATCACAACGTATGCACTGGCACAAAAATAGACACATAGATCAATAGAACAGGATAGAAAGTCCAGAAACAAACCCCTGATTATATGGTTAATTAGTCTTTGACAAAGGATGCAAGAACATAGGGGTGCCTGGGTGGCTTAGTAGAGTTAAAGCCTTTGCCTTTGGCTCAGGTCACAATCTCAGGCTTCTGGGATCGAGCCCCACATTGGGCTCTCTGCTCAGCAGGGAGCCTGCTTCCTCCTCTTTCTCTGCCTGCCTCTCTGCGTATCTGTGATCTATCTCTGTCAAATAAATAAATAAAATCATTTTTAAAAAAAGATGCAAGAACATGAAATGGGAAAAAGTGCCCACAAAACATGGTGTTGGGAAAACTGGACAGCTACATACAGAAGAATGAACCTGAACCACTTTCTTAAACCATACACAAAAATAAACTCAAAATGAATTAAAGACCAAAATGTGAGACCCGAAACCATAAAAATCCTAGAAGAAAGCACAGACAGTGACATCAGTCATAGCAACATTTTTCTAGATGTATCTCCTGTAGCAAGGGAAATAAAAGCAAAAATAAACTATTGGGATGACATCAAAATAGAAAGCTTGTGTGCAATGAGGGAAACAATTAACAAAACTAAAAGACAACCTACTGAATGGGAGATTTTTGCAAATGACTTATCTGATACAGGATTAATATCTTAAAATATATAAAGAACTTATATAACTCAACACCCCCCCCCAAATAATCCAATTACAAAGTGGGCAGAAGACATGAACAGACATTTCTCTAAAGAAGACATACAGATGGCCAACAGACACATGAAAAGACACTCAACATCAGTCATCATCAGGGAACTGCAAATCAAAACCACAATAAGATATCATCTTACACCTGTCAGAAAGGGTAAAATAAAAAGCACAAGAAACAGCAAGTGTTGGTGAGGATGTGGAGGATGTGTGCACTGTTGGTGGGAATGCAAACTGGTACAGCCACTGTGGAAAAGAGTATACAGATACCTCAAAAAGTTAAAAAGAGAACTACCCTATAATCCAGTAGTCACATTACTGGGTATGCACCCAAAGAATACAGAAACACTAATTGGAAGGACTATATATACCCCCATGTTTATAGTAGCATTATTTATAATAGCCAAACTATGGAAGCAGTCCAAGTGTCCATTGCTAGATGAGTGTATAAAGAAGATGGGGTATGTGTGTGTGTGTGTGTGTATGTGTGCATATAATGAAATATTATTCAACCGTAAAAAAAGAATGAAATCTTGCCATTCGCAAAAACATGAATGGAGCTAAAGAATATAATGATAAGTGAAATAAGTCAGAGAAAGACAAGTACCATATGATTTCATTCATTTATGGAATTTAAGAGACAAAACAAATGAGCAGAGGGAAAAAAAAGGAGTCAGAGAGATAAACCAAGAAACAACTCTTAACTATAGAGAACAAACTGATAGTTACGTGAGGGGAGGTGAGGGGGAAATGGGTAAAATAGGGGATGGGGATTAGGAGTGCGCTGGTCATGATGAGCACTGGGTGATGTACAAATTGCTGAACTGCTATATTATACACCTAAAACTAGTATCACACTGCATGTTAACTATACTGGAATTAACTACATAGGTAATAAAATCCAAAAAAATAAAAAATAGAGTCTAATTTCCCTCCCTTTTTGTGTGGGTGGTGTGTGTGTTTCAATTTATAAAGTGTGGCAAAGCTGAGGCTACGTGCCTTCTAAGCCAGATGACAGCTTTGGCTGGGATTCTGCCGCAGCCCCGCGGGACTGCCGTGCTAGGGAAGCCACGTGCAGGCACTCAGGTCAGTAGGCGCAGTCGTCCCCACTACTACACAGCAGGTGAAACCGCCTGGGGCCTTCCACACCAGTACAGCCACCACCTGAGGAGCACTGAGGAACTGCCACAGGAGCCAAAGAGCTACAGCTAAACTCTACACAGATTCCGATCCACAGACTTCCTGGATGCTACAAAATGGTGACTGTTTTGTATGACTAAGTTTGAGTGGATTCATTATGCAGCATTATTAACCTGAATACCAGTTGACTCTAATGTGCAGCCAGGGTGAAGAACCAGCCTCTCATTCTGTGGCCATTTGCCTATATAATTATACGTGGTATCCCCAAATTACTGCAAGAGCTCCTGCCTATATTTCAGGACTCCAAACAAGGCCTCTCCTCTCTAGCCATCTGCTTCCTCAGGGAACAGTCCCAGGGGCCCTCCTCTCACCCAGGTCCAGGTCTTGCTGTATGGATGGGCAGTCCTCACCTAGAGCTCATGGACCACGTGTGGCAATCACCACCGGAATGCCCTCTGAGTGTGGCACAGGTCCCATAAGTCACAAATGCCATCCCAGTGTTCACACAGCCAATATTTCCCATGGGCCCTCGCCTCACGATGATCAACAGTGTATCTTTTCCTAATACAGTAATATAGGAAAACAGAAAGTACATCTTTCCAAGTCTGAGTTCAGTGATGCTGAGACCCAGCAACCTGTCGACTCATTCTGAAGGGTTTTACCCTTTCTTTCAGAGGGCATTTTCCACATACCCTTTTCCAAATACTCGCTGTTTCCTCTCAGACTGCTGGGAGATCTCTGGTAAGGCACTGAGACTTACCTAGGAATTTATATTGCTCTAAGGGAAGGCAAATCTTGAAACAACATGTACACAATATGGAGGCCTCCTGAAGTTTGGGGCCAAGTGTGCCCTGTTTGTTGGAAAGGACTGAAAGGAGCTGAGCCATGTTCAGTCATGTGTAGGTTGCTGCTCTGTGGAGTTCAGTTGTTTGTTTTTCCCTCCCTTCCCCGTTTCTCTTCCCTTCTAGACCTGATGCTAGTAAACAGATTTCCAAGTTGGTCATGACTCCAGAAGGTTTACTGAGGTATGTGGTGATCGAAGTTTGTAGTCTTTGTTTCTTTCTTCGTCAAAAAGCTCTGCGGTTAATGATGGACACTTTAGCAGCCACTATATCAAATAGGTGGTTCTGAAAGACAGACTATAATTGACAGGAGAGTTTGCTTGACAAAGGCCAAGGATGTGGGCTCTTTGAGGTAAGTGTTATAGCTTTGACAGTAGTACATTTCAAGAGGTTAACACTTTCATTTTAAAGGCAAGTCTAAATCAGGCCCATTAGCTTGGAGAGGTGGACACAACAAAAAGCAAACTGAATCTGGCCCCCGCAAGAGCCATTCGAAACTGCCCTCCTGTAAATGTGAGCTGTGTCCCTGCAGCCTTAGAGACTGTGTTCTGAAGAGAAAATATCTCCTTACTGTAACGTTGAGCTGTGTTGGGAAAAATTATGCAGACACATTAGAATATATCAATTACATATAATAAGATCAGTGCTAGATCTAAAATGACATTCAAATTTGTTGCTAGCAACAGCTGCAGTGACTTATCCTGTATGTCTTGAATAAAAGTTATTCTTCAGTAAAACTTTGTTATTTTATTTATTTTTTTTAAAGGTTTTATTTATTTGACAGAGAGAAACACAGCCAGAGAGGGAACACAAGCAGGGGGAGTGAGAGAGGGAGAAGCAGGCCTCCTGCTGAGCAGGGAGTCCGATGTGGGACTCGATCCCGGGTCTCCGGAATCATGACCTGAGCCGAAGGCAGTCACTTAACCAACTGAGCCATCCAGGTGCCCCTATTTTATTTTTTTACGGGCTTATTTATTTATTTATTTATTTATTTGAAAAACAGAGACAGAGACAGGGATCACACAAGTGAGGGCAGGGGCAGAGGGAGAGAATTTTCAAGCAGACTCCCTGCTGAGCACAGAGCCCAATGCAGGGCTTGATCTCACAACCCTGAGATCATGACCTGGGCCAAAACCAAGAGTCAGACACTCAACTAACTGAATCACCCAGGTGCCCCAAACCTGGGTTTTTGTGGTTTTTTAAACCACAAAATCAAGGGTTTGACTTTGCATCCAGTCACCAAAAAAGTACTCCAATATTATCCAGGAATAATGAACTTGGATTTCAGAGACCAAACACGATATTGTTAGAGTTGGTAGGGGAGTGAAAGGGTTTTAATGATCTCTTCTGATTTGTTCTTCTCTCAAAGCTGCTGCCAATAAGCTACTCCTTGAGGATACCAAAAGATTCTTTTCTGTTTTTAAAAGAATGAATACATTTTCTCAAGAATTATTATGAATACTGGAAGAAAACTTTAGTGCAGGATCTCCATCCTTTTTTCCTCTCATTTCCCCTGTTTTACCAAACACACAAACCAAACGTAAAACACACATTTCTATAGTTAAAATTCTAGTCACAAGAAAAAAGAACCTAACATAGACTCTGTTATGCCAGCAACGAGGCAAAAAGGTATAACGCTCTTTTGAGCTCCTAAGGTTACTTCAATTAAAGAATAAAACTGTCAGGTCACAGGATAATTAAGGTGTGATTCCTTTTGTGAGTCTAACACTTTAAAAGTTAATGAAAAAAGTCCTACATGGCTCTTATTTCTCCAGGGATCATTCTGTCTCAGAAGAAATGTCTATGCATTGGCATAGGTTAAATATAGCTAAGAAACAGAGGCATCAGAATACACCTGGTTAGGGGCACCTGGGTGGTTCAGTCGTTAAGAGTCTGCCTTCAGCTCAGGTCATGATCCTGGAGACCCGGGATCTAGTCCCACATCAGGCTCCCTGCTCGGCAGGAAGCTTGCTTCTCCCTCTCTCACTTCCCCTGCTTGTGTTTCCTCTCTAGCTGCGGTTCTCTCTGTCAAATAAATAAATAAAACGTTAATTAAAATTAAAAAAAAAAAAAAGAAGAAGACTCCTGGACAAAAAACTCCCTCGGTTTTGCTTTAAATTTTTTTTCATTGCAGGTAATATCCATACAGAAAAATGGCCATGTCATAGGTGTCCAGCTGAATGAATTTTTCACAAACCAAACACACCTGTTTTACCAGTGCTCAGATTAAACCAAACACAGAACATGAGCTGCCCCCAAAAGCCCCATTCTCTCACCCCAGGGGTAACCAGAATCCTAATTCTAACACCACTGACGAGTCTTGCCTGTTATTGTACTTTCTATAAAGGGAATCACACAGTATGTTCTCTTGTGTTTGGCTTCTTTCATGCCATGTCATGTCTGTGAGATTCATCCATATTGCTGCATGTAGTTATAGATGGTTCATTCTCTTTGTTGGCGGGTATTCCATTGTGTGAATACACCACAACTCATTTATCCATTCTACAGTTGATGGACGTTTGGGTAGCTTCCAATCTGGGGCTATTATACAGTGCCAGCTGCATGGGTTTTTACACAGTGCCCAGGATTCCTGCTCATTGGAGTGAATGCTTCATGGAGGTCCTTGGAATAGTCCCGGCCCCTGAACTCCCGAGAGCATTGTCTGACTTGTCCTTCGGCTGGCAGATGCAGACCTTAAAAGAGAAAGGCCACAGCTCCCCACCTGTGAAAACGGACTCTTGTTTTCATGAAAAAAAAGTTTTTAAAAAAGACCAGCAACTGAGAACAGAAGTAAGTATTGTTTGCATTATCACAGAGAGTTGAGCAGCTGGTCACGGGGAATTGGGATCGGAGATAATAAGGTAACTTATCTTATTGAAACAGGATACAGGCTAACAATTCTTGGGCAAGGAATAGGGCATGCCCAGGGAAGTAGGAGATAGTATAAGCTGAAAGGTGAAGTGCTGCCAAGAAGGCATAACTGAACCATCTCATCTCAATGGGGTACGAGTTTAAAACAAAGGGCAAAAAGCCAAGATCCTTCATAAACAAAATCACTAGCTTAACTCTTCGCTGAGAAAGCGGGGTTTGCATCTTGACTCCGAGTTGCCCTGGGGATGCTGCCCAAACTCTCCACACAGTTCTCCTGCTCCTCTGTGATGAGAGGGTAACTGCCGCACCACTGCCAGGCTGCGAGGCTTAAGGGGACTCTGTGGGTCAAAGTCCTGGCCACCCTGGGCAGATGCTGAGCTGATGCCGTGTTCCCTCTCAGCCCCCAAGTGCCGTGGTGTAGACTAAAGATCCAGAATGCATTTCCCAGAGCTCATTTGTTTAAATGGGCTAGAATGTGAATCGAAAATCAGAAGACCGACTGCTTGTTCTTTCTGAAAATGCAGAAGGGAACCAGTGAGAAGACTGTATCGCTGTCAGTGCAGAGCAGAAGGGTGAGCGGAGAAGGTCAGGGTGCTTCCAAGGGGGTGGATGAGAGGTGAGGAGCAGGATCAAGGGCAGGAGAGGGCTGTGCATGGAGCAGCTTGGCCTTTTATTCTCCTTGGTCTCATTCTGTGCATATTCGACCTTGATCACTAAGAGAAAAGCTTCTATAGTTGTTTGTGTCTTAAAATATTCCCGCCTGTCCAGACAACCCATCATCTTAGGCACTTGGCGACTTGACTAGGTTGTCAAAGTAAGGCCTAGGTCCCAACATTTAGGGTCGCTTCAGGCTGCCCCTGCCCAGAACTCTCTGTGTAGGCCCCAGGTTGGTTCTAAGACAGTTTCATTTCTACTACAAGTGGATTTCAGAGTAAAATACAAGGGAATCTTTGGAAATAACTGGCAGGCAACACAATGATACTCTGAAGTCCTGGTGTCTAACGCATCATGACCACAGCCCAGCTGTGCATAGGCAGGTTTCCATCATGCCTGGACGCGCCCCACTGACCTTTACCAGCAGGGCAACAGCTGAGCCCTGTACGAGGCTGCAGGAGAGAAAGAACAGGTGCTCTGAAATCAAGGAGGAAAACCACTTGAGCGTGGGTCTCAACAAAGCTCCTGTTGGAATCCCAGCCTCAGTCATGACAACGCTTCACACCCAATCATGGATGTGATGTTTTCTGGTCCTCAGGGCTACTTATTTTATACCAACAGGAAAGAGATAAAGTGAGTATCATTATACCCATTTTACAAATAAGCTCAAGCAACCCCAGAAATAATAGATGACTGGCCGATGTATGAGGGGCCATAAGCCACAGGCTCAGGTTTCCTGCACATGCTCAGCAAACCATACCTTCCAGGACAAACATCAATCTCTAATACAGGCAGACATGTCCACCTTTCAGGTTATGAACAAGTAGGCCCTGGACTGAGGGGTCACAGGTAGCGGTGTTGCTAAAGCCGGGATAGGAGGAGGGGGTTAGCTTCTTACTTCCTACCTAACAATGTAAGGTGAAGAGATTTTTGAGAGATGCCTAGGTGGTAGAGACAACAGGAGTTGGTGACAACCTGCTGGGGAAGAGGAAAGTGAAGACACTCTCAGGTTCCTGGTCTGCGGACCTGTATGGGTGGGGGTTCAGTCACTGCGTCAACCAGCCCAGGAGGTTACCCTTGCTTACAGAGAATGACAAACTGGATTTCAGGAGTCACCAACTATTTCACAAAAATAGAGTGCTATATGTGCCCACACTCTATCAGATGCAGAAGCACGTGAGACTGGACCAATTGATAGGAATAACCAGTTTCCCCCAAGAGCTGCTGGATCCGCTTAAGTCATTCATGGCTTCAAATCTGAATTCCTGCTCACAGTCTCCAAAACCACACAGGAGCTGGCCTCTGCAGACCTCCCCACGTTATCTCCCCATCCTCCCTCTTACTTCCAGCTTGTGTTCGCCTCCAGCCCCTACCCTTTCAAGCTGGTTCCTATCTCAGAACCTGTGAATCTGAGGGAGGCCTGGAATCCTCATCCTCAGAAAGGCTCTCCTCAACTGGCCTCCTGGATCACTCTCTAGCCAATTTCCCCAGTATGCTTTTCTTCACAGCACTTAACATTATAAGAAACTCCTGAATTTGTCAGCGTGCATATTAACCATTATCTCCAACCACCTTTTATGTTCAGTGTTAGGAGGCAATAGCTGAGCAAGAGACCTGCCCCAGGGTCATCTTTGGTGGAGATGAAAAGAAGTAAGCAGATTTATTTAAGAGATGTTTAAAAGACAGAACTGACAGGGTCTGTGGGTACACTGGACAGGGAAAGTGAGGACCCCTTCTAAGTCTGCATGGATGAGTGTGCCTGTCACTGAACGGGGCTGCCTCAGGAGAGGGCCAGCTGTGCATATAAAAGGTATGAGCTGGGCTTCTCACTTACTGAGTTTGCGGAACCTTTGAGGCATCCAGGATGTCCTACCAAGTGTGCAGCTAATATCTAGATCTGGAGCTCAGCAGAGAGCTCTGAGCTGGAGAAATATGCTTGTGAGCTGCCTTTGTATGGCTGGCAGTGGACACAGTGCCTGTGGACGAGACAGCCTGACAGAAAGAAGAGGGAGACAGCAGGGGGCCTTGGAGCAAGCCTTGAAGGAGTTCCTCAAGCGAAGCGAAGGGGTAAACTTGAAAAGGAACCAGAACAGGTGAAAAAGAAAAACCAGATCATAGTGGCTGCAGACGGAAGAATATGTTGAGGTGTGGGTAGCCTTCCTTGGCTCCAAGTTAGACTCCTTGGAGTGTCACCTCCAGTGCCCTTAGCCAGCGTCTGACACACAGATGTGTGCTGAACTGTGTATCCAGGCTTTCTAAGTGGTCTATTGCACAGCCTTTACAAGTGCTGACTCACTTAGGCTTCACAAGGACCCTATCCATTACTCCCCCCCATTCTTTAGAGAAGGATCCATACACAGAGGGTAAATGACTTGCCCAAGTCACACAGCCTGTGAGTCTCAGGCTTCAAACCCAGAGTCCATGGTCTTTATCAGCGCAGAAACTAACACCCTCCCTCACTTTTTCTAGGCTCTTCTAGAAGCTATCAAAGATAGCACTGATATGGTATCAGATAATTTGCAATAGCCAAAATTCAACTTTAGTAACAAAAACACTAATTCTGAATGAAAACATAATGTATGTGCCAGTATCGTCTTAAGTATTTGGTTAAGATAATGATGCAATCTCGACTACTCCCTGCCTCTGCCACCCAATCCCATCTCCCTAAAGAACTGCTCTGTCACCTCCAGAGGGAGTCCACAAACTCTAGGAGGCCTCGAAGAAGCTTCTGAGATGAGGATCTATACACAGGAACAGTGGGCCATTCATGCCCTCCCCTCCCTCCTGGTAGTGGCAGGAACATGGGAGCTAGAATATGATGGAGCGGTACATGGTGAAATCAGCTTGGCCAGCCTGTGCTTCTGCAACATTAGTGCAGGGCAGCTGTCCACATCAGCTGAGCTACTTAACAAAGGTCTAATTTGAGCCTGTTTCAGTTATGAGTTGAGTAAGAAGATGGTCTAAGTAAGAGTATCTCAGTGATTTTGTATGACCTTGAGAGTTCCTCTTCTTAACAAGCTGTCCTTCATCATCATTCAAATCATGCTGTCCTCTTTATAATGTTGATAACCAACATTTCTTTTTTGCCATTGTCCTCACAATTTCAGATCTCTTTAAAAGTTTGAAAACCTGCATTTTAAATGAAAAAATATATATTGATATGCAACCACAAGACTAAATAGTTTCTCTTTGGCTTCATGGACTCCCAGAGCAGCCAACCTGAGGATATATATTGGTCACTTTGTGTCCAAATAACATTGTATGATTTGGTGAAAAGTAAACATGTGTTTACTGTCATGAAATATAATGTGTCGAAAACATCAAATTGCTGTTGTGCAGACTCTTCTAATAGCCTATCAGAACCTCTTTCGCTTCGGATATGACACACTTCAGGGTAGAACTTCCTATTTTAAAAACCACATAAGCTTTCCCATCCGTTCCCCTTCCAGCCCTTTAGCAATCTGATCATGCAGTACTTTTATTTTCCCGCAGCGATTGCCACTTTAACATCAAATATTACCAAGCTCTGAGAAAGGCACAGGGATATTCACTTCCTTGCTTTAAATCCATACATTCAGTATCTGTCTCCGATGCGGCTCACTGCTGTCATGATCTATCTGGAAGATATATTATTGTTCCATGACCGAAACTCAGAGGGAAACATGTTTGCCTTTGCATTGATGTGATTATTATGTGGATTTCGTAGTTAAAAAGAAAACAACTACAATGGCATTCTTCGTAGAAATCGACCTTTGGTGGGGCTGACTAATCTCATCAACCAATTAATCTCACACGATTACTCTGCTCATTCATTCTTAGCAAATTGCAAGCAAAACTTCCAAGAAGAATGACTGACCCTCTCACCCGGGCTCAGCCCGGCTTTAGACCCTTCCTTTGGATTCATATTCTTGATGATGATTCTCAACTACAAGTCTGATTTGATCACCCTTGCTCTCAAAGTATCAGTCTGCAGGGCTGTGGAAACAGAGGACCGGGGCTCGCATTCTTGCTCTACTGTCAGCCATCCAAACTAGACACTTTTGTGGAGGGGCTTCCTTGACTTCCCCCTCTCCTCCATCTGTGTCCCCACCCCATCCCTGCTGCCCCAGGCAACCCATCACCAAGTCCCGTCAGTTCTGCCTCTTAAATAGTACTCAACTCCATCTGCTTCTCTCTATTCCCTGCTGTCACACCCTGGCTCAGCGTCCATCACCCTTAGCCTCATCATAGTCTCTGAACTGGTCTCCCTGCCTCCAAAGATGAGGTCAATCTATTTAAGGATTCTGTTAAAAAATGCAGATTCGACTACAGCCCCCTACTTCCTTATTACCCTGAAGCCCTCTGTG
>PITA01017380.1:0-43520 GCA_004023965.1 Spilogale gracilis | reverse complement strand
AAACGAAACAACAGAGATTTTGAACACAGAAACAAACTGAGGGACTTGGAGGGAGGGGGGTGGAGGGATGGGAGAGCCTGGTGGTGGGTACTGGGGACACCTAAAGCGTGGAGCACTGGGTGTGGGGAATGGGGAATGAATCTTGAAACACTGGAAAAAAAAATTTAGTAACAATAAAAAATAATAATAAAAAAAAAAAGAAAAAGAATGAGTTGGAATTTTTGCACTCTCTGACACTCAAAACTTATAATCAAGTTACAGTGATCAAAACAGTGTGATACAGGCATAAAGACAGGCACGTAAACTGATGAAATAGGATAGAGAGCTTAAAAATAAGCCTATATATATATATGTCCGTATATATATATATATGTGTGTGAGTGTAAATATATTACATATATACAATTTTGCTTAGTAAAACATATAGTATAAATTCTGTTATTAAACAGAATATATATAGCTATATATTATAAATATTATACATAATATATATGTACTATATATATAATCAAGTGATTTTTTAAAGATTTTATTTATTTATTTGACAGAGAGAAACACACCCAGAGAGGGAACACAAGCAGGGGGAGTGAGAGAGGGAGAAGCAGACTTCCCACCAAGCAGGGAGCCTAATACGGGACTTGATCCCAGGACTCTGGGATCATGACCTGAGCTGAAGGCAGACACTTAACAACTGAGCCACCCAGGCACCCCTATCAAGTGATATTTAACAAGAGTGTCAAGGCCATTTAATGGGAAAAGGACAATGGTCTTTTCAACAAATGGTGATGGGAAAACTGGATACTCTCATGGAAAGGAATGAAGTCAGACCCTTACATTATACCATAGGTCAACTCAAAAATCTAAGACCTAAGCATAAGAGACAAAACTATAAAATTCTTCAAAGAAAATATAGAAAGAAGGGCATCTGGGTGGCTCAGAGGGTTAAGCCTCTGCCTTCAGCTCAGGTCATGATCTCAGGGTCCTGGGATCGAGTCCCACATCGGGCTCTCTGCCCAGCGGGGAGTCTGCTTCCTCCTCTCTCTGCCTGCCTCTCTGCCTACCTGTAATCTGTCAAATAAATAAATAAAATATTTTAAAAAAAGAAAATATAGGAAGAAAGCTTCATGGCATTGGATTTGGTAATAATTTCTCACATGTGACACCAAAAGCATAAGGGATAAAAGTAAAAGGAGATTAATTAGATTTCATCAAAATTAAAAACTATTGTGCATCAAACAACACTACTGGGTGGCTCAGTGGGTTAAGGCCTCTGCTTTTTGCTCAGGTCATGGTCTCAGGGTCCTGGGATCGAGGCCTGCATCGGACTCTCTGCTCAGCAGGGAGCCTGTTTCCTCCGCTCTCTCTGCCTGCCTCTCTGCCTACTTGTGATCTCTCTGTGAAATAAATAAATAAAATCTTAAAAAAAAACCCACAATATCAATAGTTTGAAAAGGCAAACCATGGAACAGGAGAAAATATTTGCAATCTTACATGTGATAAGTAATTGATATCCAGAATATGTCAAGAAGTCCTACAACTCAACAACTGAAGACAAACAATTCAATTAAAAAAAAAAAAACAAAGGAAGGAATAGCCATTTCACCAAAGATAGAAAGATGGTGAATAAGCACGCGAGGTCAATAACACTAATCATTAGAATTTTGATTAGGCTTGATTTGCAAATCATACCATAATTATGTAACACTTCACCCACCCACCCACCCCCCCACACACACCAGTAAGATGTCTGTGTCAAAAAACAAAACAAACAAACAAAAAACAGAAAACAACAAATATTAGTGAGGATGTGGAAAAACTGGAACCCTTATGCTCCATTGGTGGAAATGTAAAATGGTGCAGCTACTGTGGAAAACAATATGGCAATTCTTCAAAAAACTAAATAAAGCTATCCAACAATCCAGTAATTCCACTTCAGGGTATATACTTAAAAGAATTAAAGTGGGGACTTGAACAAATAGTTGTACACCAATGTTCATAGGCGCATTATTCACAATCGCCAAAAGGTGGTAACAACCTAAATATCTATCAATGGATGAATGAATACACAAAATGTGGTTATATACTCACTGAAATATTACTCAGTCTTAAAAAGGAAGGAAATTCTAACATATGATACAACATGGATAAACTTTGAGGATGTTATGCTAAGCAAAAGAAGCCAGTCACAAAAGGATCCTGTATGATTCCACTTATATGAGAAATCTAGAGTAGTCAAACTCATAGAAACAGAAGGTTGGCAGGAGCTGGAGGTAAGGGGAAAACAAAAATTGTTATTTAATGGGTATAGAGTTCTAGTTTTGCAAGATGAAAAAGTTCTGGAGATTGATTATACAAGAATGTGAATATATTTAACACAACTGAACCATACACTTAAAAATGGTAAAAAAAAGGTGAATTTTGAGTGGCTCAGTGGGTTAAGTTTCTGCCTTCGGCTCAGGTCATGATCTCAGGGTCCTCGGATCGAGGCCCATGTCAGGCTCTCTACTCAGCAGGGAGCCTGCTTCCTCCTCTCTCTCTGCTTGCCTCTCTGCCTACTTGTGATCCCTCTGTCAAATAAATAAATAAAATCTTTTTAAAAAAAAGGTGAATTTTGTTATATGTATTTTACAACAAATAAAAATTTTTAAATAATTTTAAAAAGGAATTAAATGCTGACACATGCTACAGCATGGATGATTAGACACTATACTTCCTGAAGTAAGTCAGACACAAAAAGACAAATACTATTCCACTTATATGCAGTTCCTAGAGCAGTCAAATTCATAAGACACAAAAAGTAGAATCCTGGTTGTCAAGGGCTACAGGGGAGGGGGAATTAGGGATTTTTTGCTTAATGGGTAGAGTTTCAGTTGAGAATGAAGATGTTCTGGAAATGCATGGTGGTGATAGTTACACAACAATGAGAATTTACTTAATCTCACTATACACTTGAAAATAGCTAACATGGTAAATTTTTTGTTGTATATGGTTTACAATAAACAGGAAAAAAATAAATTGAATATATTGTTAATGTGATAATCAAGAGGGTTTTTTTTAATATTGTATTTATTTATTTATTTGAGAAAGGGAAGAGTGAGAGAGAGCATGAGAAGGGAGAGGGTCAGAGAGGGAAACATTTCCCGTGGAGCTGGGAGCCCAATGTGGGACTCAATCCCGGGACTCCGGGATCACAACCTGAGCTGAAGGCAGTCACTTAACCAACTGAGTCACCCATGTGCCCAATACAAGATATTTAACATAAAGTAAAAGCAGAGACAATCTGATAACCATGTGTCTGTAATCAAAGACAGTCACAACTGGAAATGAGCAACGGTTGTCAGACGAGAACTAGGATCACAAATTCTTCAGCTCACTCCTGTTCCCCATTCCCCTGCCCCCTTAGAGCCCTCAGAATATTGCCTGCCTGAACCCTGGAGCCATTTGGGTTTATGGCCCCTCATATAGAACAATATAAGGAGGAAGTAATAATTTTGACTCTTGGACCATATGGAGTCAGCCTCCTTCCAAAAAATTGATGGTGACCATTAAGATGTTTTCAACTTTTGTCAAAACCCCCTCCCACCCCCAAAAAAAACTATTAAAAAAAGAAAGCCTCTGCCTTTGGCTCAGGTTATGATCTCAGGGTCCTGGGATCAAGACCCACATCGGGCTCTCTGCTCGGCGGGGAGCCTGCTTCCTCCTCTCTCTCTGCCTGCCTCTCTGCCTACTTGTGATCTCTCTCTGTCAAATAAATAAATAAAATCTTTAAAAAAAAACAAAACAAGATAAGAGTAAGGAGACTGTATAAAGAGTCTCCTTATCTTTATCCAGCAATTACATCCTGAAGCCAACTTGAGCGGGACTTTTTCAAAACCATTTTCTTCACTTTGTGGTTAGTGGAAATTCTCATCAGATCCTGCCTCCTTATTAGAAGTTGTTGTCTGTGTGTGTGTGTGTGTGTGTGTGTGTGTGTGTGTGTGTGTGTGTGTGTCTATGAGTTTGTATGTCTGCAACTGATATCTTGGAAGTATTTCTTCCTGCAAATTTCAGTTCATTATGACTGTCAACTGAGAATCTCTAGATCCTATTTTTATCACCCAATATTTTCTAGCCCTTGTAGTTTTATGTCATAGGTAATATTTATAAATAGTCCTGTTTGACCTTTATTTACTTTTGTGATAGTCTTGAACAAGACAGGAAAGAAATAAAAACGGTGGGCCAGTTTCTCAGAGGTTTCCCTCCATATCGGTATCTATTATTTAATGCATTGCCTTTGGATACCACAGGATCACCAGTCATAATGCAACTAACAGTAATCTAAGTCCATTTCTTATTTCTCCAAATTGTCCTTAAAGACCATGTCAAATGGTCCCATTTGTCTACTGTAGTTCTCTGATTTATCAGTGTTGCATTCCTATCAAAGACAGGGCTAAAAAAAAAAAAAGCATTAACCTCACAAAATGCCTTCCATACATGCTATGATAAGTTTGGGAAAGGGCAAAAGTTGTATGTGGCTGTAGCTGGTGGAGTTTAAGGGGAAGTGAGCAGAGTTTGGGACAGCCAGAAATAGGGTCAGGCCAGAGATGTAGGTGTTCTCCTTCGACTCTGTTTTACAGATAAGAAATTTGTCTTATATATATTTATATTTATTTATATATATATATTATTTTTATATATAATTTATATATAGTATATAATATACATAGTTTTAAAACCTCTTCAACATTTTTTCAGTTATTAAAAAAAATCTGCACTTTGGGATTTATAAGTAACTATAAATAATGCTTTTAGCTTAGGCATTAGAGCCGTCTCTGGGTGGGTATAGGATTTATTAGATAAAAGCATCCCATGTATCTTACCACAAATATCTACCCTTATCAGATACCACCGTCTACTCAAGAAAGCCAGGTTGAGTCCTGCCATGCCAGCTTCTTTGCCGTTCATTCTCTGCTGCTGCTGGACAGCCCCAGTGCCTTTGCACTCCTGGTAACCCTGCCAGCACCCAGCAAGTGAACAAAACCTTTGTTCCCCATCTTGGCAGAGGAGCACCAGAAAAAGAAAGTAGATAGAGCCCAGGGAATTGTCTCAGTTGGGGAAGGATCTGATATCTAATTCTTCAAAAATCAGAGGCCCAAAGCGTCAATGCTAATCCCAGACTAGGGAAACTGAAAATACCTGTTCAGATTAGGTCTTATGTCAAATGGCAAACTGGAAATGAAATTGGAGAGCATGGTCACAGCCCTCCATGGGAGTGGCAGTGGCAAAAGTCTCCTGGACCCCGCCTGGGTTGGCTGGTGGCCACAGTGGACCACATGAGAATAGCTGGAGTGAAGCTGTCAAGAACTCAGTAGTCCTCTCAAGGGGGAAATGGCCAAAACCAGCACATGACTCATGGGTGTGTCATGCTCACACAGTTCGGACCAGACAGAGCATGGACTTAGGTCTGAGACCACACTAGTAGCTGTTAAGAGCGATGTTATCTGCCCTATTCTGGCAGAAACATGCCCAAATCAGAAAAATCCGAGTGCTTAATAAAAGGACTACTGACAAGCCTGTGTGCAGCATGTAGGGGAATGACTGAGGGAAACAGAATCTTTAGTTAGTAGACCCTTTAGGTCTGAAGGAGCCAGGGAAGGAACAGACATAGCAACCCAGAGACAGAGAGTAGGCCAGGCTGAAGGGCCCCTGGCAGAGCAGAGCCCTGAGGACAGAGGCAGGCCCTGCCACGTAGGGAGGGAGCTGGGAAATAAGGGTCCTTCCTCACGCCTGTGCCTGCCAGTGCTCCATGCAGCCCAGCTCAAAGACGGGGGTCCTGGCAGCCTGTGCAGCCTCCCTGGTCAAGTGCAAGGTAGAGGTGGGCAAAGAGAGGGTCATGGGGAGCAAAGATAAGCTTGTTAGCCCAGGGAAGGAGAGCTGCTCCTTTGCAGTGAATACAAAGAGAAGCAAAAGTGGTAGGCCGGGACTTACAGAACAGTCCTAGATTCTAAATACTGTGAGAATATTTTACATAATTCCTAGCGATTCCATTCCTGTTTTGTGCCAGATACTTTTTTTTAGATACTCTGCACATTTTATTTCTTTTAATCTTCACAAACATGACATAAATATTACTATTGGCACATTACAAATGAAGAAACTGGAACTCAGAGATGCCAAGTAAGTGAGGAGGGAAAGCTGAATTTAAACCTGAATCGGTCAGACCCAGAGCTTGCCTGCTGAACCATGTGGTAGGCCGCCATTGGGCAAGAATGTAAATTACCAGTGTCAAAGGGATTGTCAGTAGTAAGGTCAGTGGGGCCTCTTTGACTCAGAGACCATCAGCTCTGTGCAGAGGCAGGGGACGAGCTGACTCTGCTGAGCTGGTTCTCATCAGCAGCCCTGGCCGGGGGACGGCCAGTAGGAGTTGGAAGCTACAAATGGTTGGTTAGGAGGTGGTGTCCTTGGATGCAGTATACAGAACAAACCTTTCTAAGCCACTTTCTAGACATAAGAAAGATTTTATGCCAATTTCACCTTGAAAAAATCGAAAACACGTTGACATATTATCATGAAATCTCTAGCACATCTTGGTTAACTTTTTATTAAATTCACCCTGAACAATGAACATGGGCGTGGTTGAAAGCTGAACTGGTCTCATAGTCCTAATAGTAAATATTAATTCAACAAATATTTATTGAACACCTACTATGTGCCAGACAGTGTTATACATCCTCAAGATACTGTGGTTGAAAGACAGATACAGTCCCTTCCCCAAGAGAAGTCAGAGTTTAGCTATTAAACTAGTCAAAAGCATCATAAATGCAAGGATTAAAAGGAAGGCTATAAATAGGATGACACAACAGACAGTAACTAGAAGGCAAAGTGCCCACTTGACACAGATATAAGGAAAGACCTCTGCATAGAAGTGATGTTTACACTAACATCTGACGGATGGTCAGACCTGGCCATGCCCAGTACCACCAGCAGAGAGAGCATCTCAGGCCAGTGCAGAAAGATCTGCAGCAAGCCAAAAGAGAACAGAACTCTGAAAGAAAAGAGAAGTGTAGTCCAGGTCACGTGGGCTCTTAGAGGTCTTTTTAGTCCTGTTAATGGAAATCCAACAGATTTTACATGAGGGAGTAACATGGTATCAGTTATAATTTTTAAAGCTGGCTTAGGCTCCTGTGTGAGGAATGAGTTGAAAGGATGAAAAACCCAAGCAAGGAAGGAGAGCAGCTGAAAAGCTACTGCCACAGTCCATGTGCAAAGCAATTTGCATCACAGTTGTGGCCATGCTTGCTGGGTGAAGGTGAGGGGTCTGAATGCATGTTGGAGGTTAAACCTCAAGAATATTGATGGGCTGTGTGTGGAGAAAGGGACAACGTGGAAGAAGAAACCCAGAGTGATGCCTGGGTTTCTTGCTTGAACGGCTGGAGGGAATCAAGTCTGGAATGGAAAGAATTCCATGTTGCCAGTATTGAGTTTGCAATTGTTTTGGGGGCATTTGATTACAGCCGTCAAACAAGCACATGGATATATACAAGTCTGGAGTTCAAGGAGAAGTTGGGGTCCTGTGATTTTACCTGATATAGAAAGCAGGAGACCAGATAAGAGTGCATTAAGAAGGAACGTAAGCAGGTTAAAGAAATGAGCCAACCACTAAGCTCTGAGGTTCTCTTTGAAGTCTAAAGACATGGAAGGAGGGACAGTCATTAAGCTAGGTCTTCCTGGATTCAAATCCACCGTCTGATACTTTGCGATGCTGGAGCTAGAACCCTGAAAACAAAACTCCTTGGCAGGCTGGCTTCCCTGTAGGTTCTGCCAGTAGGAGACACTAGAAGGAAACCTGAAAGCTGAAGAAAGCAGACAGATTTATTCCCTCTTGTTCTCTGGGTACTTGCCGACTCTGTCAGCCCTTCCCCCTAGAGAGTCACAGATGGTTCCAGACTCCAGAGATGTGGTTCCTCCCTGCGGTGTCATGCAGTAACCCAGAGCACTCCCACTCTGCCCAGCCCTTCCACCCCCATCTGAGCCCAGCTCTGCCTCAGCTCTTCCCAGAGCTTTGCAAGCGTCATCACTGGCCAGATAGGATCTGCCCCAAAGTTTCCAACCCCAACTCTGCAAGAAAGCTCCTTTGAGATTCTTGTTCTTGTAACCCCAGCCTCTCCCTGTCTCCCCACCCTTAGGACCTAAAGTGCTTCCTGCAGGTGCTGCTTCTGTCTTCCCTCGTCCTTTTACTGTGCTCCCACCCCCATACAGCCAGTTCTCTGCATTAAATTCTCTTTGCCGAAATGCCTAGTACAGGTTCTGTTTTCCTGGATTAAGAAAGAGAGCCTACAAAGTGCCCGGGAGTGGTAAGGAAAAAAGAAACAGGTGAGTGTGGCTTAGAAGCCAAAATAAGACATAATGTCAAGAAATGATAGTAATTAGGAAGGAGATATCTGGCTCACAGGTAGAATAAGATGAAAAAAGGAACAATCAATTGGATTTAACTGTGGGTTATTGAAGGCCTTCACTACAGTGTTTAATGGACTCATTTTTCTAGATGAGGGACCAAGAACATGATACTGACTCATTCTAACTGCCTCAAGAATTGGGATAACATGAAGTTTTGCCTTAGGTTTGGAATAGCTGTTGTGTGATTTTTTTCCTTTTTAATACTTAAAACATATTTGACTGAATCATTCATTTCAAAGATTTTATTATTGAATATTTGATACATTTAAACAATGTAAGATACAAACATAACAAATACCCATGAACTCACCACCTGACTTAAGTTCTAGAACTTTTTCAGTGTTATTGAAGTTTTTTATGTGAAAATCTGCAGTTACATTCTTCTCTCTCTCACCTAAAGGTAACCACATTCCTGAACTTTTTAATTTATCATTCCTTTTCTTTTCCAAATAGTTTTCATGTATATAAAGTTATCCCACTGTTTCTGGATCTTATTTATTTTATTTTTTAATTTATGGAAGTGTCATTCAAAGTAAGTTATTAAACTTTTTTCTCTCTTTTCCTTTTTTTGGAGATTCATCTATGTGATACATTTATCACTGATGTATTATTATAGGATAATATTTCTTCATATGATTATAACACTGTTTTGTACCATTTTCCTCTCAGTTGACATTTATTTAGTTTTCTGACACTACAGATAATACAACTATATAGCATCATTGTTTGTGACTGCTTTTCCACATGAACAAGTGTGTCCCTGTGTTGTAGAGAATGTCCAGGGCATAGGGAAAGGTTCATTTTTAGCTTCGCTAGCAAATGCCAAATTGTTTACCAAAGTAATTTTATGAAATCAACCTTCCTCCAACAGTTTATAAAAATTAGCATTATTCCACACTCTTAACCCAATTTTTTGTATGATCTGACATCAACTTTATTAACTTCTGCCATTCGGGAGACATACATTGTTAATCTGATGTTGTATGTAATACACATTTCCTTGATACTACAGACTTTGGGAATTCCTTTATGTGTTTATTGCCACTGCATTTCCTCTTCTGTGATAAGACTATTTGTGCCTTTTGTTCATCATTGTACTTTATGGACCTCTCTAATTCTTACTGAGTTTTCAGAGTTATTTGTATATTCTGGATACCAATAGTTTGTTAGTTATATTTATGAAAACTAATTTCTCAGGGTGCCTGGGTGGCTCAGTCGATTAAGTGCCAGACTCTTGATTTTTGGCTCAGGTCATGATCTCAGGGTGGTGAGATCAAGCCCCACACTGGGCTCTGTGTTGGGTGTGGAACCTGCTTGGGATTCTCTCTCTCCCTCTCCCTCTGTCCCCTGCCCCCACTTTCACACTCTCCCTCCCTCTCTTTCTCTGAAAACTTGTCTTTTTTTTCCCTCTTTATGGTCTGATAAGTAGGCCTCTTAATTTTATCATAGTCACATTAATCAGTTTTATAATTTGTGCTTTTTGTGTCTTAAGAAATCCCTATCTCAAAGTCAGAGAAATGCTTTCTTATATTTCCTAGAATTTATTTTTTAAAATTATATTTATTTGACAGAGAAAAATATAGCCAGGGAGGGAACACAAGCAGCAGGAATGAGAGAGGGAGAAGCAGGCTTTCCGCGGAGCAGGGAGCATGATACAGGGATCAATCCCAGGACTCTAGGATCATGACCTCAGCTGAAGGCAGAGGCTTAACCACTGAGTGATCCAGGTGCCCAATATTTCTTACCAGAATTTTTGAAGTATTTCCTTTCTGATTAAAGTATTTAATCCACATAGAATTGATTTTTGTGAACGATACATAAATCTAATCCCTTCATCACAATTTGTTTGGTTTTGGTTTTGCTTTTTTTTCATTTCTGGAATCTGAAACTTGTTCTCTTGTTTTGCTTATTTATTCCTTAACCAGTTAATATTTAATAGCTTTGTAACAAGTTATGACATCCAATAGGGAATTTTCCATCAACTTTTCCTTTCTGTTGAAGTGTCTTTTTACTCTACTTGACATCTTCTTGACATCATTAAGATATGTTTAATAATCTGTTTGATTAAAAAAAAATTCCTGTTAGGATTATTATTCAAATCAAAGGGGTCCTTTTGGGGTAGATGGGGAATTGGCATTTTAAATTACTGAATCTCCCTTTCAATGAACTTAGTATTTCCATCAATTTTAATTTTCTTTAATATAATAAAATTTTATAATTTCCTCAAAAGAGGTCTTATTTACCCTTTTGTCAATGGATTCTTTGATCCATTACATTTTTGGTTGCTCCTACTAAGTTCAACTTTTAAAATAATGACGTTTTCTCTTCTTTGTTGCTGGTATACAGAAATACAATTTATTTTGGGTGTAAAATTTAATGGTAGCAAATTTCAACTCATTCTCATTAGTTATAAATATTTGCCTTTAGAATATTTAGGGTTAACTATATTTACATTCATATCAATGTAAATAGTGACAGTGTTTTTCTACTTTAAAATTTTTTCTATTTTTCTTGTCTTACTGCATTGGCTAGGACTCTGCAATAAGCTATTTAAATCACTTCTGATTTTTAAAGAGAATGGCTCTAGACTTTCACCACTGAATAAATTATATGCAATAAGTGATGGAAAGATACTCTTCATTGACTTCAGAAAGTTTTTATTACTGTTACTCTTGATTTCTCTAGGTCTTTTTACTAAATGCATTGAACATTATGGATAGATTATCTATTAATGTGCTTTTCTCCTTTAGTTTTTTTTTTTTTAAGATTTTTATTTATTTGACAGAGAGAAACACTGCCAGAGAGGGAACACAAGCAGGGGGAGTGAGAAAGGGAGAAGCAGGCTTCCCGCCGAACAGGGAGCCCGATGTGGGACTCAATCCCGGGTCTCCAGGATCATGACCTGAGCCAAAGGCAGTCGCTTAACCAACTGAGTCACTCAGGTGCCCTCCTTTAGTTCTTTAATGTAGTGAAATATAGTAATAATGATCTGATATTAGGTCATTAATGTTTTCCTTAGACAATTCATATCAGACATGATATATTACCTTTTTTATATAGTCTAGATTCATTTAACAAATAATTTAAGATTTTGCATCTATACTCATGATTGAGATTAGTCTGTAATTTTCTTTCTTGTACTGTCATGTGGTTTTGTTATTTTTCTTAGAAAATGAGATTATATTATCTAGTAGAATTTGTATATAATTAGAATGGTCTTATTACTTGAGTGTTTGTCATAATTCAAATGTAAAAAACTATCTTGGACTTTGGTTGTTGCTGCTTTTGTTTTTTAAGTGGAGAGATTTTTTTGAAGCCTCTAGTTTAATTGTGTTGGTTTTTATTTCTTCTTGTTTCAATTTTGATAAATTACATTTTCTGGTAATTTTATTTCAATTTTCAATTTTACAGACAAGTCCCATTGTGTATAACTTAAAATTTTTAATCTCTGTGCACATTTAGGCATGTTCTCTTTTTAGTGTTAATATTACATTTCCCCTTTTCTCTTTAGTCAATCTTTCTGAATATTTTTCAAGTGACCTTCTCAAATAAACAACTTTGAATTATATTTCCTTTTTTCTGTTATCTTCTGTCTTTAGTTTATTTGCTTTCAAATTTCTTAAGTTGGATTCTTAGTTTACAGGTTTTTAAATGCCCCCTTTCCTAACATGAGCTTGAAATACCACTCCTCTGCATCTCACAAACTTCAATATTTAGTGGTTTGATTATTTTTCCATTCTAAGCATTTTCTAGTTTTCATTATGATCTTATCTCTGACCTATGTGGTATTTAGAAGAGTGTGTTTTTAATTTCTGAACATGTAAGGCTTTTTCAGTTAAAAAAAAAATGCTATTGAAACCTATTATAATTGCATTGTTTTTGGAAAATATGAGCTGTTCACTAATCATTCTTTCACATTTGTTGAGCCTTGAGTAATATGGACAATTTTGATAATTATTACATTGTATTTGGAAAAAATAATATTTTCTAGTTACTGACTGCACAATTTTATACTATTCCATTAGACCAAGCTTGTTAATTGGGTTATTTGAATCCTTAATATTCTAATTATCCTTCACTATTTTTGTGTGTTTGACCTTGTACCACCAGTTCATACAACTCTAGGGTAATTGTTTATACACAGAGCAGTCTTCTTAAATTGGTTGCATTTTTATCACCCATGGGGCTTTTAAAAATGCAGATACAAGTTGTCTATCCTCATTCTGATTGAATCTCTCTCTCTCTCTCTCTCTCTCTCTCTCTCTCCCTCTCTCTCTATCATAAGGCCTAGGAAACTGAATTGTTTAAAGGCCCCATGTGATTATAATGAACAATCAAGATCAAGTAGTTCTGGTTTTTCTTTGTTGGATTTCACTTTATTGTATTCCTACTGATGACTTGCAAAATGAATTCACCTACCCATTAAAAGCCAGTCCTTTCATGAATCTATGCAATGGGCAAGAGATCATGGACATCTTTAAGACAGGTTATAGATAACCATGACTCATGACTCTTGTGCAATTTCCTGAGAAGATGGGAAAAAGGAAATTTAGCCTAGGAATAAATACTTAGACAAAACCTACTCCTGGGTCCTCAGGAGGTTAGCAGAAGATTCTCTCCACTTATGAGGCCTACTGCTCTCCTCAGATATTTATAGGGAAACACACAACCCTCATTTGCCAGGGGATGCCAGAAAAGGTTCCTGCAACAAACCCCTTCTAGAAGATAACCGAGCAGAGGTGATCTACTACAAGGACCAGAAGCACTGAAATCACTTGAGAGCTGTTTAAAACGCTCAATCTCAGGCCCCACCCCAAACTTCTGAACTTCAAATCAGCTTCTAACAACATCTCCTGATAATTTTTATATGTACGCAAGTTGGAGACACATTTTAGAAATCAGACAGTGTCTGTATCTCTAACAAGCTCCTCAGTAATGTCAATACTGCTGATGCTAAGCTCACTTGGATCTCTATCACAGGGCATGTAAACAGAGGGAGGAAACACTTAAAACCATTCGGGGATGCCCACATTCTACTAATGGCACCAAGGATGCTATGTGTGCTGAGGATGTTTATGAAACTCAAACACTAGCCCCCTCCCCAGGAAAATGTAACTAATATGGAAGTGCACAGACACCCTCTCCATCAAACAACAGAGGCATCCAATTACCCAAGAGAAGGCTGGAAACAATGAGAGAACTGCTCACCTTCCTTCTTGTTTCTTCTATGCAGACAGGCTGCTCTCATCTGTATGACTCAAATTCATTCTTCCCTCTCGTCAAATTCTCATGGACAGACTGCAGCCTCCTGCCCTTTTCTGCCTTTCATTTCTGCCATTCTGTTGTGTATTATTTCAAACAACCACAACTGGGGGAGAAATCCACAGAGACCACATTCTCCTATTTAAATGAGCACCATATTTTCAGTTTGTTTTTTCGTTCCGTTTTGTTTTGTTTTGTTTTGTTTTTTTAGCAATGGACATGCAGGCAATACATAGAAAACAGCTCTGCCCATTTCATCTCAGGTCTGCCCATTTGGGCTGCATTTCTGAAAGTCAAGCTAATATGGAGGGCAGGCAGGGTGGAATTCTCACCTTCCTCAGGGTAGCGGGGGAGTGGAAGCTGCTCTGGGGTCTTGGCCATTACTAACCTCTTGCCAAAGCTCCTCATTCCCTCCTGGTAGGGGTGAAGATCATCTCTCATAGATTCTTCAGGAAGGGCTCCAAATACAGTATTCCCTGAGTTTCTGAATATTTAAAATTGTTTTGTATAGCTCTGATACTTTGAGAACTGTTTGTCTGGACATAAAGTCCTTGGCTATCTCTTATCTCTCCTTGCATTTCCTAAAAATGATGTTCCTCTTTGTTCGTGCTTCAATCTGGCGCCACTCTGATTCTCCTTCCTTCATCAGATCTTTTTTGCCCGGAGGCACAGAGTTTTGTTGTTGTTTTGTTTTTGTTTTTTTTCCTTTATCTTTAAAGTTTAAGTTTCACCAGGATATGCCCTAGAGCTGATCATTACTGATCAACTTTCCAAGCACACAGTGTAACATTTGATATATAAAGAGCTTTTTTAAAATTTATAGATCTTTTTTTAGATTATAATTTTAAGTATTAGTTTCATCCCAGTAATGAAATTTCTTCCTCAGAGATTCCAATACTGGGTTCTTTTGATCATTTTTGCTTGGCTTTTGTAACTATTTTTCCTTATTGTTCTAAACTCTAAATTGTATTTGCTTCTTTCTTTTCTTTTATTATTTCACTACATTATCTTTTGGGGATATATAATTCAGTCTTCATTTCTTAGATTAGTTGTCCTTTTTCTTAAATAATTTCCTAAATTGGATCAATTGTCATTTCATTTTTCAAAAGATTTTAGTTATTTGTCATAGAAAGAGAGAGCAAGAGAGCGCAAGTAGGGGGAGCAGGCAGAGGGAGAAGCCCAAATGAACAAGGAGCCTGACGTGGCATTCAATCCCAAAGACCCTGGCATCATGACCTGAGCCGAAGGCAGATACTTAACTGACTAGGCCACCTGGCATCCCATCATTTGGGGTTTTTTTGTTTGTTTGTTTTTAACTAGTTTTAGTTCATTTCTCTTACGAATTTTCAATTTTGACTCAAAGTTTTAATCTTGAATCTAAGTGCTCTTTCATATCTGAAAGCCTTTTATACTATTTAGTTCCTGTTGGAGCATTGTGTTACCATTCTTCTGTGTCATTGTCAATGTAGGGAAATGTTTTCATTAGCTTAATACTATACATTCAGACTTTCTGGTCTTAAGTTGCTTTGTATGAATGTTGCTTTTCCTTTTTTTTCATTTTAAAATGTATTCTATTTTTCGTAGTATCTGAGTGGCTCAGTTGGTTAAGCACCTGCCTTCGTCTCAGGTGATGATCCCAGGGCTCAGGATCAAGCCCTGCATTAGGGTCCCTGCTCAGTGACTCCTGCTTCTCCCTCTCCCTCTGCCACTTGTGCATTCGCTAGCTTGCTCACTCTCTCTTAAATAAATAAAATCCTTAAATTCTTTTAAAAATAAATAAGTAAAATATCTTCTCTTTTTCTAGGTCAGCAATTGACCTCCCAATATGGGAGTTAAAACTCTTGGAGTCCACTGGGCTTCTCAGTTCAAGAGCATCCCTCCCTCTCTTGGTACAGAGAATACAATTTCTTTGGAGATTGAATCCTAAATGGTTATAGTATTTTTTTATTCATCCATCTTCTTTAATTTGTGTAGCATAGTTTATTTCCTCTATTTGTTTCCATCTTCATCTTTACCACTTAGTCACCCAGAGAGACCTGTCCTTTTCAAGGGACTGTAAAAATAGAGCCTTCCCAGTATTGCTACTCAAGTCTGTGTTTCACTTCTTCAGTAACCAGCATTCTGACTTATGAAGACTCAGACCTGTTCTGGCATATTCCCACTAATGGTAAAACCCTCTTTCTGGAAGCAATTTTACCAGGGCCCTTCCCATTACACTCCATTTTTTCTGCTCAGACTATCCCTGCCCACACTGACATGTCCTCTACAGCAAGATTTACTGTGGGTACTTATTCCTCCATTTACATTGAATTCTCTCTCAGAATTGTGCTTCTAAGTAGTTCAAGGGTCAAAGAAGAAAACGAAATGAAAAATTAGTATTTTTAAAGATACTAAAGATAAAGATAAAACAACATATCAAGTTCTGGAATGCATCTAAGGGGAAGTTCATATCACTAAAGCGGGAAATTTTAAAAATAAGAAAGTTCTCAATTCAATGACCATACCTTCTATCTTAACAACTAGAAAAAGAACAAATTTAAAGCAAACAGAAGAAGACAGATCATAAAACTTCAATTGAAATCAATGAAAACAGATAACAGAACAGAGAAAAATCAGTAAAACTACATCCAGAATATAAAAATAACCAATAAAAAGAAAATAAATAAAAAATTCAAAACGGGCCAAACATTTGAGTGGTATCTCACCCAAGAAAATATATGATGGCAAATAATAAACACATACACAGTAGTCAAGAGTCATTAGTTCAATGTCATCAGTCATTAAGGAAATGTGAATTAAAACCACAAGAAGATTCCCCTATACACTTTATCAGAAACTCAAAAATGAGAAGACTGGCCATAAAAACTGTTGTCAAGGATCTGGAGAAACTGGACCTCTCATTCACCACTGGTAAAGAATGCAAACCAATACTCTATAAAACAGATTGGCAGTTTCATGAGTTAAACATACATCTACTATATGATCAAGCCATTCAATACCTAGGTATTTGACCAAGAGAAACTAAAGCCTTTGCCCATATAAAGTCTTAGACATTAGTACTATCAATCACTTTGTTTGTTGTAGCCAGCAACTAGAAACAGTACAAATGTCCATCAATAGGAGAAAGAAATTGATGTATGTCCATATGAGAGAATACTACTCAATCATAAAAATGGGGAAGAAATTAATATATACACCATAGATGATTCTAAAATAATTATAATGAGTGAAAGAAGCCAGACCAAAAAAGAGCACATCCTATATGATTTCATTTATATTTAAATTCCAGGAAATGTAAAATGATTAACAATAACAGAAAGCATATCAGTGGTTACCTGGGGATGGGGAGTTGGAAAGCCAGAAGGGGGAATTACTAATAAGTACACAGTAGATTTTAAGTACACAGTAGATATGTTCACTATCTTGATTGTAAAATGTTTTATTGATGGTTTCACAGATAAGTACATCTATGCAACATATAAAATTGTATGTCCCACAAATGTTCAGTTTACTATAAATCGAATTACCTCAATTAAAATCATTAAAAAGTTTGAAAATGTAATGCCATTCATACTAAGGTTGTAAATATAAATAAAAAGGTAACTTTAGTGGCGACGAAACTCAACACGCTGGTACAAGTGAATTTGCTCCTACAGTGATTTAGCACAAGGACCTAAAAAATAAAATATGACTAGAAAATACAATGATGACTATCTGAAATCTGAACTGATTAAACCAATGACTTTATTAACCTCTAGTCCTTGGTACATTATTCCATACAAATTAGGTTATCGATGTGTGGGAAAAGAACACACCCATACATACACCTATATAAATTTCTAAGATTTTTGGCAAATATTATAGATCTTAACAGAAGCACAGAAGTGGCCCCAGACAGAAATGGGCACAGCCTATCATGACGGACTCTTCTCTTGGTCTTGGGGCCTATGTCTCCAGCGACACTTGCACGTCGGGAAGGGCCCAGCCACAAGTACAAAGAAGCAAATGTTCATTTTTGCTACTTTTTCTTTCTTTTCTTTCTTTTTTTTTTTAACTTACATTGCCACTTGGAACAAATACACTGAGAAATTTTTCCCTGTTTTGAATGAAATGTTTACCTTTTTACAAATATATTTACACTCTCTTCGTTGCTGAATCAGATTAAGCAAGGTTTGCAACTGCAAGATCAGATGCTTATCAGGGTGAGAAAAAGAGGAAGCAGTACCAGCTGTCCTCTCTCCTCACCATCTTCCAACTCTCCAGGAACCCAGAAATGCCATGCTGCTGCTAGAAGCAAACCTCAGTGGGTGGTGATCTGAAGCCATTCATGTCTTGGGTTCATTTTCAAAAGTGTTATGTCTTCTATGGAAAAAATTAGCAATAATAACACTGAGTGCCCCCTAATTAATTTAGCCATGTAAGTGTAAGTCATGTAAGAAACCAAAAGAAAAGAGTCGTTTTTCAAAGCTGCATTCCACATAAGGAACAAAAGGTACAAACTATGCCATTTATTGATAAGATTCTTATGATTAATGCAGACTCAATGACAAGCATATTGTGCTCACAGAGAATCGGAACAAGCTTTTGGTCAATTTCAACAGCAAATACCACCACGTGATAGGACATGTGCCTCCTTACTATCAGATGAAACTGCTAACTGGCAGAGGGTGAGTTGTTTCTTGGCCTATGTGTAGTATTTCCAACGGAAGAATGACAGACAAGTACTTGTGTTCTTTTAGAAGAAGGTAGTTGTTTGTGTAAATGATTATTTTAGGAGATGCATATGGGTAGGAGTGTGTCTTACAATTACTATTATGGAATTTAAAAATACAAGCTTTCTGTTTCTTAAGAAAATTAGGATATAATAAAAAAATTGGAAATAAAGTAATAAAATGCCCTCCCTTTGATGAAGAAAAATATGAAATAAAAAATGAGTTTGTTTTTAAGCAGAGAATCAGTAGGAAAATAAGTAGAGTTGAAAGTCTTTTGTTCAGACCCCACGTTATAAATTGCTTTTCTTTGCTGATAAGAAAAGCTAAGAATTCAGAATATTCATGATCCAGGGAACTAAATAAAAACCTGCCCATGAACTAATCAGATCGAGACAAAACTGTAAGACTTAAAATATGATTCTATTCAATCATAAGTGACAAATTCCCTAAGTTGTGTTTTTCTGTCATTCAATATAAAGAGATAAGTATTTTCTTGTCAATTTTACTAATTGAGACTATTACATCTACAATGCAATCTTTATCCTTCAGTCTTGAGAGAATAGCTAGGAATCACAGGTATGTTTTCACAGGAAAAGCTGAATGTGAGTTCTGGAGTGTGGTGTGCTTTTTTTACCTCCCCTTTCATTCACTGGGCAGAAACATCACCAAAGCATTTTTCTGTCTTTCTTTACTCCAGGAAGGTAGAAAGAGCTAGAGCAGAGTCTGCTGTAGAGGATAGCTATCAGAATCAATCATCTTCCTTTTGCCAGAGAGTTAAAAAATTACTAAAGGCATCTGATAACATCAAAATCAAAACATTTTGTAAAGCTTTGCAGGTCTAAAATCCCTACAGGAGCGCCCCCTATGTGTTAATCGCATCGTGCAAGAATTTGCATTCCAACACCAATCCTCATTTTACTATATTCTTAGAGAGGGGTTGAGCTAATATTATTTCCTGATCTGGATTCTTTGACAAAGAAAATATGGATTTGATTATTTCAACCCAGAAGTACATGCCTATTAGTATTCTACAAGAAGAAATGGACAAAGGACGTGATTCTGTTTTCCAAGGATAAAGATGCACACATAAGTCTTCAAAATGAAAGATGTGATAAAAGCTATGCTTTCACGGCACTGATAATGCCAGCAAAGACGGCTGCTGTAACTTCAGGTGGCTTAGTCAACTGGCATATCTTGGTGATAGAGTCAATTATCTCAAATACCCTGAACCTAGCATGTCAGTGCTGCAACAGCTGATGGTTAATGTGGAGAATGATACACCCAGGAGTTCCTAAGAAGACCAAAGTGTGGTGCAAGCTGCTTGATCACCAAGAGTCAGACTCTCCCCAAAGCATCTGAGTATCTCTTTTTCCTCAAAGGGGGGGAAAATGATGATGCTATTTCTAAATTATATCTAAGTTCTGCAATAGAATGTGATAGAGCTAAACCAACAAGTGGGTTAAGAATGCACAAATGCGGGTGCCTAGGTGGCTCAGTTGGTTGAGCGACTGCTTTCGGATCAGGTTATGATCCTGGAGACCCGGGATCGAGTCCCACATCAGGCTCCCTGCTCGGCGGGAAGCCTGCTTCTCCCTCTCTCACTCCCCCTGCTTGTGTTCCCTCTCTGGCTGTGTTTCTCTCTGTCAAATAAATAAAATCTTAAAAAAAAAAAAAAAAAAAAGAATGCACAAATGCACTGGTCATTCCCTTTCACATTGAAACTCAGATCCTTCCAGTATTTGAAAGTGATATAGAGAAGGCATGGAAATGTTGGATTCATTCATTGAACAAACTTACTGAGTGTCCACCATTTCCCAGATACTTTTCAATGCACTTGCGGTACAGCAGTGAACAAAGTAAATAAAAATCCCCACCTGCAGGGACCTTACATTCTAGCATGTGTATGGAGTAGAGGTCTAAGGAACAGAAACAGTAAACATACTAAATAACTGAAACCACAGTAAATTGGAAGGTGATAATTTCTATGGTTAAAAAAAAATGCCTGCCAAAGGAGGGTGCTGGGCAGGATGGTGCAGGTTTCAAGTTAAAATAGGGTGACTTGGGGCACCTGGGTGGTCAGTCAAGTCATGACCCCAGGGTCTGGGATTGAGGTCCCTCAGCGGGGAGTCTGCTTCTCCCTCTCCCTCTGCCCCTCGGGTGCACACTCTCTCTCAAATAAAATATTTACAAAGGCTAAAAAATAAAATAGGTTATTTAAGCAGGTCATATTGAGAAGGTGACAACTGAGTAAAAGCTAGGTGGAGGTGAGGAAGGAAAGTATGCAGATAACGGGAGGAAAGCAGAGGTGGCAGCCAGTGTAGAGACTAGGAGGAAGCTGTCTGGGTGTTCAGAGGGCCAGAGGTGTGGAGTGGGGCCACTGTGCATAGGGCCTCAGGAGATGAGGCTTGAGAATTCACTGGCTGCCTCATGGATCTTCGTATGACCCTGGCTTTCTCTGAGAAGGGAGACTTTGCAGGGTTTCCAAAGATCGGCAATGATCTGGCTTAGATATTACATGGATCACGTTGGCTACTGTATTGAAAGTTGTGCAAGAGAGAGGCAGGGAGAGAAGTGGTTAGAGAATTATTAGTGTACTCCAGGATGTTAATGAGATATGGAAGGCTCGAGTCCGGGGTGGTAGCAGAGGAGATGGACAGAAGTGTTGTACCCTGGATACGTTCTGAAGGCCAAGAGCCAATGGCATTTCCTAACGGAGTGGATTTCATATGTGAGAGAAAGAGGAACCAGGATGGCTCAAGGCTTCTTTTCCCAAGCAGCCAGAAGACCAGATTTGCTATCAGCTGAGATGTGGGAGACTGCAGAAGGAGCAGGTGGAAAGGAGCTCATGTTAGACCTGTGGAGTCTGAGAGGCCCAAGTGGAGATGCTGAGTAGACTACTGGAAAGCGAATCTGGAGTTTAGAACAGAGATCTCAGCTAGACGTGTACATTTAAAAGTTGCTCAGATATAGGTGCTATTCAGTGCCAAGAGACCAGCAACGGAGTGTCAGTGGAGAGGGGGCCAAGCTTTGAGCCCAGGGGCATTCCAGCATTAAGAGGTTGGAAAAGGAGGAGGAAGTAGGAAAGGAGACTACAAAGAGTGGTCAGTGAGGCAGAAGGAAAAACAAGCCATTTGGTGTTCCAAAAGCCAAGGGAAGTAAGGATACGAAAATAGGGGTGATAAGTACAGTGTGGGAAATGTAGCAATGCCTCAACTCCTGTTTCTGTGGCTAGGACTCTGACAGCCTGCTTCACCCACACTAGCTTCTGCTTTAGGAATCAGGGTCCTGACTTGCTACCCCTGACCAGTAATAAGGGCATGTCCACACTGACAAATCTTGTAGTTCAAAGTTCTACCCCTGACCAGTAATAAGGGCATGTCCACACTGACAAATCTTGTAGTTCAAAGTTCTCCATCCCTAGAACTTCAAGACCTAGCCTGGCCCAGAGTCACATTCCTTCAGCTACTAACTAAAAGGTACTAGAACTCACTTTATGCAGTATATTACAGTTCTGGGCACCTGTTTAGAGAGGAAAATTCCAGAGCTGGTTCATTTCCATAATCAGCCCCAACTCCCTGCCTTTCCCCAATGACGATGTCACTTAGTCTAGCACGTTCCACATCCAATCCACTCAAGCTATGACACCTCATGAGAAGGGACTATCTTATCACTTCTTCATCTCGCTAATCCCAGTGCAGCAGACTCTCCATGAGCATTTTGTCAAACTGAACTGAACAACTGGTACTTTGATTATCATATTTCTCTCTCCTGCTATGGCAGAAGGAAAAAGAAAAAAAGCTATACAGGAGGAGTCTGCATTCCTTCTATGACCCTGAATGGAAAGAGTATGTTTGCACTCCTTTCTTGGCCTGTGAGCAGTGAGGTTTCCAACCTAGATACAAAACAATTCAGGAAAGGCAGAAATGCTCCCTAAGCAGGCCAGCATCTGGGGATAAACTTCCTCAGCACCTCTAGTTCCTTGAAAACAAGGACTGTCAATTTCACCTGGAAGCCTAATAAGAAATGGCCCCATCTCCAGGAATGATGCCTCTTGCACATCCTGGATTACACTTCCGGTGAGTCAACCACAGGAATCCCAACACGGCCATGTTCCACAGAACCTGGAAGCTTGACATGCTCTCGATCCCCAAACCCACTTCCATTTTCATGGAGTAGCACAAAGGCACCATGGAGTGCAGCCGATTGCCTCAACAATCCAAGAGAAGCATTTCAGGTCTGTGATTTGAGGATGTCATTGTAAATGCCATTTGCATGGAGCAAAACGAATTGCCTGCATTCCATCCCTAGCAAAATGCAAAGAAGAAAATCAGGGTTATGAAAATTTTTTGTCAGAGGATGGATGAATTCTGATTTAGGGAAAGGTATGCAGTCCCTGAGTTCTACCAAAGGCAAAGAGGAGACAGGGCCATAGTAAAGAAAAATATCACTTGGGTTATTCCCAACTAATAGGATCATATAAAAGTGAAATGGAGAATAAAAGTATGTGATGTTGATGGATTATGATGAGAATTGAGTTAAAGAAAATAAGTGCTTTAAATCATCCAATTCCCCAAATAACATTAGAAACCAGGGAACCAGATGTGTTCAAGCTTATCTGCACCAAATCTAAAAAACATTGGCAAGATTACTAACTGCAATTTCACAATGACATGCTGGGGCCCCAAAAGCAATTCTGAAGACAGCTTGTCTCCTTGCAGAGATAACAGACTCAGACATAATCCAAGCTCCTTCCAAGGGCCAATTCAGGGGTCACAGCTAAGATCAAGTTTGTAATTATAATTTCACCTTCTGCTGGCAGAGAGCATGGAGTCAGAGGAGGCACTACCCAGAGAAGAGCAATTTTCTTTATAAAATAATTGTCATTAACAGAGTTTATAGGGAAGATGACCACGCCTTCGTCCTTTTCTGATTTTATGCTATCGTATCAAATAGTAAATCACAAAATTTAAGAGAATCCAAGCTATTACCATGTTGCCACAACTTTACAATCTTATAAATACTAGCTAAAATACCCACAACAGGGCAACGTTTCTCTTCTTTTTGCACAAGAAAATGTAAGTGTGTGTTGATGAGTGCACTCCCTGGGCAACCCTTGTTGTTTGAGATAGGGGGCTGTTTAGACTCTTGCTGATGCATTGCGGAAGCAGGACATGTGTTCTAGTCCTCACAGGTCCTTGTAGTTAGGCTGGGAAGCTGGAGCAAGATGCCTGCTGCTATGGGAGTGGGATCTTCCCTGCCCATCCTGGAAGGAAACCTTTCGCTCAGCTCTTAAAGGCCACATGGCAGGCTTTACACCTGCAGAATTAAAAAGGGAAACTTGTGCTCAATTAGATCAAGTTTTTGTAATAAAAGTGGTGAAACCAAGAGCTAGACAGGGTGAGTGGCCCTGCCAAGATTATAGAGTCAATTAATAGTAGAGCCCACATTCAGTCTGATGTCCTAAACACTGTAGTACAGTTCCTACTACAATATATTTGGTGTGGGTGCTCATGCTGTCAGCCACCCCATCTGCAGGGTTTGATATTAAAGGCTATTAGAAGAGAGAGCAGTGGGGACAGATATCTGACTTGGGCTTTCTACTTTCTGTTTTTATTGTACTAATTAGCATTACTGCAAATATACCAAGAAAGGGTTTCTTAGCATAATCTTTATAGAGAGCCACATATTATATTACTTTGGGGATACAATTCCATCAGTGAGGCCAAGCAATATCTGTGTCTTTCTATATCTGTAGTGTTAGCTTCTTTGCCACAAGGAGAGATGTGATAATTATCACACACAATCAGATCACAAGCATAGAATGCAATTTTCAAATGTTGCTGAAAACCAAATTTTTGCTACATTCTTATGTTTGCTACATTCTTATGATACCAAACTTAACCAGAGAACTAACAACACTGGCTTCTGTTGACCTACTTCTGATCTGACATCTAAAAGAAAGTCAAAAGAGCAGGATGCCCTGGACTCAGAAGTCAAGGAGGCACCAACCTTTTTTCTCAATGTGGGGAATTCGGTTTTTAGTTGTCATTGGGCTGTCTAATGAGCGAGGCAAAGACAGACTCAATTAATATGTGCTTTTGGCTCTTCATATGACATGCTTCATGGCCACTGGGGCCTCACTTTGCAGACCAGTTTGAAAAAAGTCATTCTTATCTGCTATTAATGATACCCATGATAAGAGGGATAAGTGTTCTTTCATAGACTGCAACTCAAAAACAGCATGTTTGGGTAAAAATAAGCAAATACATAAACGCATACTTTCAACTGAAAACAGTAAGAGCCAATCTCGGAACCAGCTCTTCTTCTGACTGTGGTTTCTGGGCTGACTATTGATTTGTGTTCTCAGAGAGAGTCAGATCCCAGCAGCTGGCCTCAGATGGCAAGTCAGTCCAAGCAAAAACCATGATTCTTCATTATTCAGCATCTGACATTCAAAGAGAGTGATGTCTAATGAAGGTTTCTTATCTGAGCTTTCTTATCTTATTAAAAGAAAAGTATCTCGGGGCGCCTGGGTGGCTCAGTTGGTTGAGCGACTGCCTTCGGCTCAGGTCATGATCCTGGAGACCCGGGATCGAGCCCCACATCGGGCTTCCTGCTCTGCAGGAAACCTGCTTCTTCCTCTCTCAGTCCCTCTGCTTGTGTTCCCTCTCTAGCTGTGTTTCTCTCTGTCAAATAAATAAATAAAATCTTTAAAAAAAAAAGAAAATTATCTATCCATCATTCAGTGTGGGTCCACAATACCAAAGAGCCCTGGAACCCAGTAAGAGCAGGGGAAATCTGAAGGGGAGGCCCCATCAGACCAGCCACCCTACTGTGATGTTTAGATAAGGCTGTAGAACTGAGGCTCCCCTCCAACAGCCTCAAATGAACCACCATAAGTGATTCTCCTAATTGTGTTTCTGCTCAACACTGGAGGGCCTCACTTCTTCCCTTTAATGTAGAGGGAGAGGGGGGAAAAGTCTGCCCCATCAAAGCCACACAAGGGAATTCTCTTAAAATAAACAGTGAAACTTAACCGCAGGCTTTTCTTTCCATGAACATATTTAAAATGTATATAATGTTAGATGACTGCTGGAAAAATGACAAGTGTCTGCTTTCATTAGACTCCCCAAGTGCATAGATCTAACTGACAGCCTCTCCTAGGCATGGAGGAACTTCCAGCTTCAGGGGTTTCCATAGCAACGTGTCCCCACTGCGGGCGCTACATGGCTCCAAGTCATCATTCACAAGAACCCATATTCTAGACACCCTGTTAAGTAACCCAGGAATTTCAACACCCCAAAGGTTACCAAATCCAATTTCCCAAACAGGTCGAATTTCCTGCATTGGGGGCTAAGCTTCCAGTTCAGAACTCTAAGAATTCTTTCTTAAATTTATACGTGTTCCTTCTTTCCTTCCAGTCTGGCTCTGCAGCCTAAGTACTGTATATTTTAAGGTTATAAGTCTTAAATTGTCCTGGTTAACTTTCTTTCATCTCCCACTGATGAAGTAACATGACACCCTTCTCCCCTTCTGGAGAGGTACCACTCCCCATGTTTAACACCTAAGATGAACTCCTGAAAGGAACATTAGGTTCACAGGTCCCCAGGTGAGGTGGGAGGAGGAAAGAAGCAGAGCCGCTGTGCTCTAGAAGGCTCTCCACCTGTCCCACACCCACAGGCTGGAGGGCTGCAGCCCCCTAGAACGGTACCCTTTCCTCGTACAAGCAAAGAGGATGGGGATAAGCATAGACCTGACAGTGTGTAACACACTTAGCACACCTTCTTTCATTTCATCCCCAGAGCCTGATGACACAATTCTTATTTGTCCTAAATTACACTGAGCAAAACCAAGGTTAAGCAGCATGCCCAGGGCCACACAGACCATAAATGGCAAAACCGGGATCTCAAAGTAAGTCTTCCAGCATTCATGCCTGAGTTCTGCCCAAGTTTCCTCCTCTGCTCACCAGTGGAGGAAAATAGGCAAACTGGGAATGTCCTGAGGTCTTCAAAGGGAAATGCCTGCTGGACACAGAAAGGGTGGGTCCCGCTCTTAAAAGCTTCCAATTAGAGGAATTTCTCACTAACTGCCACCTGTACAGGGCCCATTGGCACTTAAAAATCCATTGTCCCTTAAATGTGTATGTCGCCACCTTCTGGGCTGTGACACACATAGGATCTTCATTTTTCACCAAGATGAAATGACAGCCACCTGGTCGTTCTCTGTTCATAATGCTCTGTGTTCAAACAAGAAGGTTTGAATCTGTGCTAATAGATTCTTATCAGTTAATTGAATCAGTCACTGTTCATTTACCTGAGCACCTCTGATGGGATCTACAAATAGCTCTTCATAATCAAGATCTTCCGGAAATGAGATGGATAAGTGAGTGGCTTCCTTCAAACGGTAACATGCCCACAATGGGAAAGAAATGTTCAGGTCTCATATTCCTATGTGAGGAAAAAAAGTATTTGTTAAGCCTAGGACAAGGATAAGTTTAGGACTTACACACCGTCACTTCTCTTAATTGAAAAATTGTGTCACAGGGCTTTGTTTTCATTATTTTTCTAATAAAGGAAGATTTTAATACATAAGGGAAGTATCTAAGTATGAAGTCAGTGGCTAAATGAATTGGGGAGACTCATCAGTCCCTGACCAGTCCTCAGAAATGAGGATGTCTAATGTATGGCCAAGCAAAGGGGTGCTGATGACCATGAGTGACAGCTCAGCCATTCAGCACCTCCCCTTGTAATTCACATATAACAAACATGGATGAGGTTAAAAGCAAAAGGGCTGTAGACACAGAGGTCAGTGTCCAAAGTTTTGAAATGTGACAGCTCAAATACAGCAAAGGAAAAAAAATTAAAGAAAGAAGAATAAGAAGAAAAGAAACCAGAAGACTATTTATTCTTCATTTTCCCTTGGGAAAAAAAGGATTTTTTTTCCCCCCAGGCATTCTTCCAAGAATCCTATCTCCCTCCCCCCCACCCCCACCTCCACCTAAATCGTCTGGTCAAGAACATACTTCAGAATGTGCTCTTTCTAGCTGGAAATTCCAGCAACCCAACTGCAAGCAAACAGGAGGAAGAATGGGTGGGGGGGAGAGTACTGGTAGGCTTAGAGCAGGGAAGCAGATAGAATCCACTCATTTATTCATTTTTTCAACAAATATTTATTCAGTTCTTACTCTGTGCCAGACACTGGGGACAGAATAATGAACAAAACATCCCCATGGAACATACAAAAGGTAGAAGAAGACATAGTAAACAGAAATATTTCTATCAGGTGGCCATAAGGAATGGAGGAAAATAAAATAAGGTAATGAGGAAAGGGTTTTTATTTTATACAGGGATGCCTCAAAGCCCTGCTTGATGAGATGGCATTTGACCACAGAGCAGAAGTGAGGAAGCAAGCCAGCTGGATAGGCAAAGGCATGAGTAATATGGCAGAAGAAAGAACCCATGCAAAGGCCCTGAGGTGCTATCAGAGTTGGAACTGTTTGAGTCAAGGAAGAGGGCCAAGGAGAGTGAGGGAAGGGGCCAGCATCTATAGACTGGTATCTCTAGAAGCAGACTCTAAGAATGAGGTGATCAAGTAGGAAGTGTACGGCAGGACGTGTGCTCGGGAGCAACACATATAAAAGGAAAGGGAAGGAAGCAGCATTAAACAAAATGAGAAGTTGGACCATGATGTGATCTTGACAGAGAATTCAGGTGGCCCCTCAGGGAGCTCAGAAGTGCGACGGGCCTGCAGAGTTGCCAGGCTCTTTGCCATGGATCCAGCAGTCATCAGATGCAGGCTGCCCCATGACAAGGGCCCGGCCTTGGGAGAACCAGCTATCTCCATTGGTGCGCAATTTCCACAGCAGTCTGGAGGCTGCAGGAAATAATTCTTTCAGTCCTGAAGAGGGGACACACCAGAGTACTCTCTACACAAGGGGGAAAGTGTCAAATGCGTAAGCACCGAAATAGCCAGCAACCAGATTATTCCAAAGCCGTAGGTCAAATTTTGGCTTACTGTGGGCAGTCACTGGAGGATTTGAGGGGACTTAGATGTTAAAGCATGCTTCCAGCCATTGGTCTTACATCTGACACAGACTATGGGGTGGAATGTTACAAATAAGCACATCATTGATATAGCACTTAAGGGCAACAAAAATTGTGACAGAAAAAGAAAATAAGTTTTCAAGAAGGCAGCAAAGTCCCCCACAGAGTCACAGGTGTTGTCAGGGAGCCCTCTGCCAGCAGCAAGACAGGATGGAGGGGCATCAGAGCAGATCAAGACAGGGTACACGGGAACAAGGCTCGGCTATTCCCATCTGGAAAGCATGGGAAAATCTTTCATGCAGATGAGTCAGAGGTTCAAATAAACTTTTAGTGTGTTTGGGGCCAGAAAATAAAGAGGTTTAGAATCTCTTTGAGGGTTCTCAGGACAGCTGAGAAGGCAGGCCATGGTGGTGTTCAGGAAAGGTGAAATTCATCAGGGAGCTGTGAAAGAGAGAATGGGACATCCTTCCGACTCGGCACGGCAGTTCTCAGAGATGGGGTGTATGGCAATGGTCTGAAGAGCTCCCGGAGAACACAGCAGCCCGAGTGCATTTCCACAGTTTGATCCTTGGTCTCCATATGGCTCCTAACTTCCCAGGTAAGGTTGGAACCCACAAAATTTACAAAACCACTGAGTTGGAAGATCGCTTTATGGTGTGCCAGTATTTGTACAGGCTCCTCTCCCAAGGAAAAAACAACCAAAAGACTGCTCTTTGGTTCCCATTCAAAATCAGGGTCCATTAATGTCCACATGTATGCAGCATTTATTTCTTTCTTCTACCGAAAGGTGAATTCATTACTTCTTTGAAGAGCCTCCAAACTGGGGAGTCTCCTTGGTGACAGGAGCAGGTGAGAGCACAGTTGCCAAGACTTTGCTGCTGAGTCTCTGTTGGCACAACTCAGGGACCCAGGACCCACAGGTTCTACACAGAGCAAGGGAACTGCACAGAAGATGGCTCAAACTTTAACATCTTCATAGAGAAAAAAAAAATGGGCTACACATGTCTTTGAATCATGAAACTATTATTGGGGCATGAAGTGAAAGTTTCTCCTTATTTTTTTTCAAGATTTCTTTATTTATTTTGAGAGTGAAAGAGCGTGGTGGGGGGGCAGAGGGAGAGGAAGAGGGAAAGAGAGAGAATCTCCAACAGACTCCCCACCAAGTGTGGAGCCTCATTGGGGCTTGATCTCAGGACCCTAAACTCAAGCAATTTGATTCCTAAGCAGATGGGCTTGAAGCACACCGTCTAGGCTCTTCCATGTTATAATTAGAGAGCCAGACTCCAGAGGCCCTGGCAAGCAACAACAGTGACAGGCCACTAATGCCCTCTGTTTCAGTGAAAATGTAACACTCTTACCTGGTAGTGTCACAGGTCTCAGGCTGCATAAAGGGACATTTTAGTCACTGGAATGCAACATTTTTTTTTTTTTAAATCAACAGGGCTGGAAGGGGATGGGGACATGGAAATTTATGACAGATCTAATTTCATTTTCAGAAAACTTGTAAAGACTGACCCAAGGTCTACACTGCCTCAGTAAAACTCCCATAGATAAGTGAAGCTCACAGAGAGGCAAGTTGCCACATAAAACCTCAGAAATACATCCACTGATTATCCAACCAATTGCAGGAACAAGGCTTTATCCAGAAGACAAAGATCTGAATTAAAGCACTGCTGCCTCAGCCACTATTTGATAAGTAGGTAAAGAAAGAATCTAATAGGGATGCCTGGATGGCTCAGTGAGTTAAGCATCTGCCTTCTGCTCGGGTCATGATCCCAGGGTCCCCGGATCAGGCTCCCTGCTCAGCAGGGAGTCTGTTTGTCCCTCTCCCTTTACCCCTCCCCCCTGCTCACACTCATACCCTCTCTCTCTCTTTTTCTCTCTCTCCCCCAAATAAATACAATCTTAAAAAAAAAAAAGAAAAGGTCTAATAAGGAACAAAAACCAAGAAAAGCATCAACAGAGGGAAGGGTTTTTGCTAATATACTGTATATTAGTAAATATACTATACTAATTTTTAAACAAAGTTATATTAACAATAGAACAACTGAAGTCACAGACCAAATTACTAAAGAACGGAAAAGGAGAAGTTACAGAAAGAAGCCAAAATGCAAAAAGTTTTCATATGCCATCAAGAGTTTAAAATACTGCATTTCACTACACCAGGATGATTACAAGAGAGTGCTCCTTGTTGCCTTCAAACACTTGCTTTAATTGTTACAAAAGAATATTTATGCCCCAACCTTTACTAAGAATAGACAAAACAGGGCCTGCACAACAGGACTAGATAAAAGAAAAACAATTATGAAGATGTGTGCTGTTTGAGGGGGTGACTAACTGGCGTTGTGGAAAGAAAGGGAGGTGTACAGGCAGAGGAAGGGCAGCCGAAGAAATAGGAAACCCACAGAAGAGCCCAGGACAGTGCTGTGAGTGCAGGAACAGGGCAGTGAAGAAAGTGCCTGAGCGTGAGTGGATGCGAACCTCCCCACCCCCACCTGGATGCCACAGCCATGGCCAATACTCCCACCATCCCAAATATTCAGAGACCCTGGGGTATGCCCAAAGGAATTTTGTTATAAACATATATAGAAGGGCTTAAGCAAAACGTATGACACATACTATCTATGCAGTTTTTGCCACATAGCTCTGAAGGTCACATGCTGGTTACTATAGGAATTGGGTTCCTAACCCAGCCAATCCTATGTTAAATCTCCCTTTTAACTTATTTTTTAAAATTTGTATTTACTTACTTACTTTATTTATTTACTTATTTACTTGTTGACTTATTTCTTTACTTACTTACTTACTTAGAGCCAGAGACACAGACCGTGCGCACAGGGACATGCAGGAGAGAGTGTGGGCAGAGAGAATCTCAAGCAGATTCCACCCTGAGTGCAGAGGAGGACACCGGGCTCCATCTTATGACCCTAAGATCATGACCTGAGCCGAGATCAACAGTTCAACACTTAACCCACTGATCCCCCCGGGTGCCCCAACGTCCCCTTTTAACTTTTCACTTTGTGTCATACTGTATAATGTAGATGAGGAAAAGAAAGCAGGGCACAGTAACTGTAATGTTAGAAGATAACTTTTTTAAATTTTAAAATAACAAAACTTATAGGATCCTGACCCAGCAAACCATATTTGTCAAATTAGAGCATCAGATGATTCTGCTACCAGAAATAATGATGTTAAGCATTCCATATCAAAAATCTTAGGGGGGAAAAAAAGAAAAATAACACAGGCTAACGACATAACAAAGTACACATAAACAAATAGAAAAACAGTAAAATTAATAAATATAAAACCTGGTTCTCTGAAAATACTAATGAGAGAGGCAAACTTGTGTTGGGGCAAATTGAGACAAAGAAAGAAAAGCCTAAATCAACAAAATTTGAAAGACGTATGGAGATGTAGCTAGCCATGTGCAAAGACAGCTTTAAATTATAAGGGAATACCCTGCACACTTGTAAAATTCTGCCATTTCAAAACTCACTGAAAAGGATAATTTCCCATAAGACTATAAAATGCAAAAATTGACACAGTAAGTAGAAATCTGAATTGGCTAAAAATTGATAGATAAATTGGAAAATGTTTAAGGGATTACTGAGAGAAAGGGCTGTTTTCCTGTTTTGCACACCGACCTTTTTCCACCCCTGGCCCTCCTCCCAGCGGCAGGCAGACACGGCAGATGCTTTCGGTGAAGAGCGCTGAGCCTGACTACACAACTGAGTGTCATGGAGGGAACGGAGATCACAGATTTTCTCCACTCAACCAACATAGTACTAATATGCTAACAGAATAAGAGCTGAAGAGACACCAATGAATGGCCCTAGAAAGCTCCCCAAGGGGTCAACCAGCTTATAAAAATTAAAGGCTTCCGTGGGAAATCCCGGCAAGGGCTTCTCCTTGGCTCAGAGCTGTGCTTGGCCCTAATGCAGAAAATGAGGCTAGGACCAGAGCAGCCCGTGAGCCATGGAGGGACCTGTCTTCCTCCAAACTCACAGAAAGAGGTCATGGTAGTTAATGTGGCTCAGTGCTCCTGAAAAGCGAGACGATGGATCACAGTGGCATATGACCTGCTACACTGCTGAGCCCTGGAACCCTAAAGTATCTTTGTTTTGTTTTGTTTAAAATTTTATTTATTGATTTGAAAGGGAGAGAGAACATGAGTGTGGGGGGAAGAGGGACAGAGGGAGAAGAAAACTCCCTGCTGAGCAGGGAACCCAATGTGGGCCTCCATCCTAGGGCCCCAAGATCATGACCTGAGCCAAAGACAGATGCCTAACCAACAGAGCTGCCCAGGTGCCCCTCTTTGGGGTTTTCTTCATAAGTCCCAGGAAAGGGAAAGCAGGAGCTGCTGAGCTGGCTCAGCATGGGCTTCTCCGTGGTACGTCCTGTCAGCAGCCTGAGGGGGTGGATGGTGGCAAGGCTGCTGGGCTCTGCTGCACCCCCATCCGGCCAGAAGTCCAGCAACACAGCAAGAGAAGGAGGACATGGGCAGCCATCGATAAGTTTTCTCAGTTGTAACAAATTTTAAGAAATAAAGATAAGGGACCAAACCAGATTCTCAGTCAAGGTTCTGAGTTGTAGACAGTGGAGAGTATTTTTTCCTGGAAATTTGGAAAACTCTTGTACCCTTTGCAAAAGCAAGATCATTGGGTCTTAGGCTAGGCTTTGAGAAATACCACCCAGAGCCATGATGGTCCCAGTTAGAAAATTACTGCTACCCGAACTCCTAACCACCTCACCTCTGACTCTCTTCCCACCACAGAGGGGGTACCCACATCCTGCCTGGCTGCCCACATGGTTCCCACCTGACTGGCAGAATCTAAGTAGCAGTCTGTGCCCTAGAGCAAGGGAAATTGGAAGTGTAAGGGGGTGGTGGTGGTTTTAAGATTTTTTTGTGTGTCAAACTCAGGATTTACAAACTAGGTCATTGTTGAAATGTGAAGAGACACAAAATGTTTAGAGCATCTGTGAACAATCCATGTTGATTATTACAGCTGTGGGCAAGGCGCCTCAGGTCCTCTCCCATAAAAGGGAGCATGTAATAATCTCCCCTAAGTGATTTGAGGATTAAATGTGTCCGCATGTCGCAGAGGCTGACGTGTCCCTCTCCCTGAGTGTCAGTTCACAAGGACGCTTGCCCTGAATGTACATGTGAAAGTGATGCTGGCTCTTCTGAGTGGGTTGCCGCCACAAAGACACTGCATTTGAAAATGTCATTCCATAGTCTATCCTGGTGTAGGACAAAACATTACCCAAAATATTCACAAAGAGTCTGGCTGTAAAGTCAACCTAGCCAACCAGTGACTCTGGAAGACACCCAGCATAGAACTAGAAGCCACATTGCTTCTCCCTTAAAGGGCCAGGACACAGTGACGCCAAGACAGATGCTCCATTGGGAGTTCATGTGTGGCCGAGCCATGGAACAGGCACCATGAGGACAACGGCAGAAGCCAAGGCAGTCACCAGACCCTGAGCATGTTTTCCATGCCAAGCCCTGTGACGTGCTTTTTTCTTCTCAACGTTATCACGTTGACTTGGTATACCAATCTTATAGGATGGACATTATGCATTCTCTCTTTTATAGATAAAAAGCAGAGGTTCGGAATGTTTGAGGATTATTCCAAATGAGGAGGCATTAAGAGTTTGAATCCAGCTGTAGCATGACCCCAAAGCTTTGCTCTACCTCTTAGATGGAAGTCTCCTGGTCCTGGGCTCTTTGCCATGGCTTTCTGTGGCTTGCCTGTACCCACATTTCCACCTGTAATGTGACAGGGTCTTCATGCCAGGTGATTCCTTCAGAGCCCCTTCAGAGCCAGAACTCCACGCTCCTTGCTGGCACTGACACTTTGCCGTTTTCCAAACCTGGTGTCCAAGTGTGACACAGTCCCGTCCTCGCCATTAAGCTTGATGATCCTTTTCTGAGTTCTCTCAAGGCTTTGCTGACCACTTTTGGCCTGAACCTAGGGAAGCCCATAGCTGGTAGCTGACCATAAAAAAATGGATGGACTAACTACAAAAGGGGAAAGGTTCACATTTGGTCTCTTGATTTCAGAGCATCCCTGTGTAAAACAGTTAAGGATTCTGAGTGTAAACTGTCGGTGCATTTCAAAGTTCAATCACTCCCCCACCAAGCAAGTGTTCAGTGTTTATTCTCCTTGTGATTTCCAGCTTATTAGGGCTGCTGTGATAGCAGTCTGTGTTTCAGATCATTAGCTACTTGCTCCTTAAATGGAATCCATTCGCTAAATATAACCAGGAACCCTCAGTAGCTTGCACTAATTATGTTGGGCCGAATTGTTAAGGTAAACAACAGAAGAAACTATCAGTGTATATATCTATGAAAGTCATAATTTTCCTGTTTTCCCCAGAGAGCTAGCATTTGGGGCATTTTTAACAGGTTTATCCAGCTCTCTGGCCAATGGGCTGATGGATCACGGGTCGTGCTCCAATGAGCAGCTCACAGCTGGGCTACACTCAATCACTCTCTCCCCTCCTACTGAAAGGTGAGGAGCTGGGATTCCTCAGGGTGTAAATTTCAAGTTGGGAATCCAGTCACATATTTCTCTTGGGATGAGGCCATGTAGTAGGAGACTGGTCTGATCATCAGATGCTCTACCTTGTGTTTGGACAGCCCAGCACCATAGAGGGGAGAAGGGGACCTACATCCTAGTCTCTCCGCTATTCCGTGAAGGGAAACAAGAACTGCCTGAGCCAACAGTCCAACAGTCGCCTACCAGACCCATGGCTTTCTAACCTCTGTGGAACCATAGGATCACGGAGCATCACAGAATCATAAATGGAAGAGGAAAATGTAGAGACATTTGAATGGACTGAGATATGAGTGGCTGGCCAGTCTGTGGCTCTCTACCACTTTGTCACCCAGACGGTCCGCCTAAACACAGTGTAGAGATTATAGTCAGTGGTGCTGTAAGAGCAGTGTATGGTGACAGGCCCTAGCTGCACTTGCGGTGAGCAGAGCATCACGTAGAGAGAAGTTGAATTACTATGTTGTAACCTGGAACTAATGTAACATCGTGTGTCAAATATACTCAAACTGTAAAAATTTTTTTAAAAAAGAACTCTATTTGTCCCTGTATTTGCTCCATTATAAAAATGTTGCTCACCTTCTGGGACCTCTCTTTCTTTTGGACTCAGAATATACTTACCCAAACTGCCTCAGTTTGGCTCACGGTTGCTAAGCAACTCCTTCGTTCCAAAGCTGTGATAGATGGAGGGGATACTGAGGCTCTGCTGGGCTTTGAAGAGTGATTTTTCACAGGCAGAAGATACGTGAGAAATTACACAGCCCATATCCCAACTGGAGGCCAACATGAGACCTAATTCGAGAACAGGGATTCCTGAGCCTTCCCTAACACTTCATTCCTTTTAAAGGACACCTACAAATTGTCATTCTTGTTACTGGGAGGGATAATGATTCATTGTTATGTAAGGTTTGTGTATTTTAAGGATGTCTATCAAAGAAAATAGGAGTAAAGTGATAGGGTGTTTGGAATTTACTCTAAAATATTTCAGCAAAGAAGAGGGAGAGACTTACATAAAGCAAGTGTGGCAATATCTTGATAATTGTTGAATCTTGATGATGAAATGCAACAGTTCATTTTTTTCATAATTTTCTTAAGTCAAATTTTTAATTTTTTAAAGCTGTTCTTTAGATTATTTTAAGTCTTCCTTCAACTATTGCATGTATATATGTATAGGTGCCCCAACAATCCCTGGAGAGAGGGCTCTCTCCTGTAGAAGAGAAATGATCTGGAATGCACATAGCCCAAATGCCCCTGTGAAATGCCCAGGAACATCTGAACTGAATGTGCTGAAAGCTCAGAGGTTTCTGAGGTGCATTTCCTCTCCAGGCACCAGTGTGTGATGAAGAGACCAGCATGCTCAAACATTTCCCGAAAGCTCTTCTGCACAACACCAGGCTTATGACAAGCTCCAAGCAAGAAATGGTTCCACTGTCAGGTACACTTAGGAAACAGATGCATAGGGGCCCCTGCTCAGGGAGTCATCATGGCCATTAGCATTTTAAAGGTTCTGCTGAATCCTTCAGGGACAAAAGGAAAAACATCCTGTTATGTGGAAGAGACTGAGAGAGGAGGGAGAAGTCCCTGAGAGGGGGAAAGGAACAGAATGGACATCTATCCATCCCTCAGGGTCTTCTACATACCCCAGACTTTGTGTTAAGTGGCTTTCCTGATGTCTGCAGTAAGTCTTCATTATGCATTCGCTCAGCACCCTGTATTTCCCAGACTGGAACATGTGTAATGCTTTAAATCTGATTTCTTGTTCAGTAATTTATCTTTCCTGTCATATGGTGAACTACCCATGGGTAAAGTCTATATCTTGTGTTCATCACTGATAACTAACATGGTCTCCTTTTCACTTAACATAACTCTTCCCAAATTATGGATGCTCAATATAAAATTTGCTGGGTAAATAGAGGTGCTATCTCATTGAATCCTCAGGATAGCCAGAGGAGATATCAGTTTCCCAATTTTAGAGATGATGGCTGGACACACACGGAGATGAAACGGTTTCTCTCAACTCTTTACAACAAGGAAGTGGCATATCTGGCATTCAAAATCAGTTTTGTTGACCCTTATGTTATTGCATTCCTTCATGAATAAAGATTACAAAACAAAATTGCAGCAATTCTCAAGAATAGAGTAAGGAAAGGGAACAATAATAACTTTGCAATGGTAAAACGTGCACATGCTACCTCACGCAGTTAACATGGCCCATGATCAGAACACCCCATGATATTATATGATATCCTCTAATAGGGCATGATGAGAAGGGCACCTCTCTGGATTTTCTCCCCACAAGCCCAGACGTCCATCTAATCATGAGAAGACATCAGACAAATATACATTGATGAACATTCTACAAAATACTTAACTGGTACTTTTCAAAAGTGTCAAGGTCATTCGAGCAAAAGATTGAAAACCGTCACAGACGACAGACTAGAATAAATGGAGGAGAAATGGTGATGAAATGCAATGTGGAATCCTGGACTAGATCATGGGGCAGAAAAAGGACATTAATGACAAACAAAGGAAATCGAAACAAAATCTGAAGCTTATTGAACAGTATTTTACCAATATTCACCTCTTCATTTTAGTGATTGTACTTTGTTTGGGTAAGATTTTAACATTAGGAAATGCTGAGTTTAGGAAGGGTATTGTGTTAGTTGCCCATTGATTCCATAGCAAATTACCACAAACTATGACTAAAACAATACATACTTATGATCTAACAGTTCTAGAACTCAGAATTCTGAACTAAAATTTAGATTTTGGCAGAGCTGCATTCCTTCTGGAAGCTCTAGGGGAAAATCTGTTTCTTTGCTTCTTTTTATTATGGTGAATTAACCTAGGATGAAATTTACCATTTCTGCCATTTTGACTCCAAGTTCAATAGCATTAAGCACATTCACATTGTTGGCAACCATCACCACCATCCATCTCCAGAACGTTTTCATCTCCCCTCACTGCCACTTTGTACCCATTAATGATATGTTTATTTGCGTTTTCCAGCTCCTAGAGGCTACCTACATTTCTTGTTTCATGGCCCACTTCTATCTTCACAGCCCACAGAGGGAGCAAATTTCTCTTTGGCTCTCCAACCTGCCCCTCTCCCTTATAAGGATCCTTGTGCTTACACTGGGCACACCAGGATATGGTAGCATAATCTCATCTCAAGATCTTCAATTTATTCATAGCTACAAAGTCCCTTTTGTCATGTAAGGTGACATATTCACAGGTACAAGAGATCAGATGTGGACATATTGGAGGAAAGGCATTATTCTTTCTCCACAGGTATTTAGGAACCATGTGTATTATCTTTGCAATTTTCCCATAAGTCTAAAGTTATTTCAAGATAAAATGTTTTAAAAACACCAATAACTGCATGCTCATCTATGATAGATACAGATCATCTCAAAATACATATTCACAAATTCTCAAAGTTGCATAGGAACTTAAAGATTTTTCTGTTATTGACCAAATTTTGACAGTCCTTAAGGAATGAGAATACGTGGAGAAAGAGGTTAGTTTACCTGAAAGTGACCCCTAGACATCTTTCTGGAAAATGCTCTGTGCTGAGTCTGCTGAAACCAAGAGCTCCTCCAGCAACCAAGTGCAGTACCAACCCAGGGAAATATGAAAGTAATCGATTTTAAAACCTGGACCTTGCACAGCTGGAAAGATATTTCTTTTCCCTTATCTTCCCACAAAAATAGCTTCTGGAATCAGAAATCCTTGATCTCAGGCCAAAACCAAAGAATTGTCCTATAAAGAACTTTCCTTATACTATACTATACTATACTATACTATACTATACTATACTATACTATAAGTTGTTGAGGGCCGCCTGGGTAACCCAGTCAGTTAAGCATCCAACTCTTGGTTTCAGCTCCATGTCATGATCTCACATTCATGAGATCATGACATGGTTTCTGTGCAGCAAAAAGTCTGCTTGAGATTCTCTCTCCCTCTCCCTCTGCCACTCCTGCTTGTGCATGTGCTCTCTCGCTCTCTCTTGCTTTCTCTCTCTCTCAAATAAATCTAGAAGGAAGGAAGGAAGGAAGGAAAGAAAGAAAGAAGGAAGAAAGGGAGGGAGGAAGGAAGGAGGGAAGGAAAAGAGAGAAAGGAAGGAAGGAAGGAAGGAAGGAAGGAAGGAGGGAGGAAGGGAGGAAGGAAGGAGGAAAGGAAAAGAGAAAGGAAGGAAGGAAGGGAGAGAGTGAGGGAGGGGGAGAGAGAGAAGGAAAGAAGGAAGGAAGGAAGGAAGGAAGGAAGGAAGGAAGGAAGGAAGGAAGGAAGGAGAGAGAGAAAGAAGTTGATGTTCCAAGGGGACACCTCCTAAGATGAGTATGGTGAGTTCTGAAGGAGAAGATGAACAGAGTGGAGCCAACACCAGAACTGAGAAAAGGGAAACCAGCAGAAGCACTATACTTGAGGAAGTTCACCTCCCAAGCATCTGATTGCCTACATGGTTGATCCCAATCTCCAGTCCCTCCAGAGGTCGACAGATCCTGCTTGTCCCAAAGCCCCTACCAACCAATATCTGGTAGTCCCCACCCTAAGACTGTCTAGTGTGGTCAGCTCCCAATCCAAATCATTTTGTTAGACTACCTGGCATGACCCAAGGCCCCACAATAAACAAAGACACTCCTACCAGGCATGACATTCTAAGAAGACAAAGGCCAAATCTCTCTGAAGCAAGATTAAATTCTTGACTACACAGAGGTGCAAGGCCTATACAGCTCAGGTGCAATGTCTGGAAGAGTTGAAAGAACCAGGGCCAGATGATAATGACATGAATGTTAATAGCAGTAGCTGGGATTTACTAAGCTTTTCTATGGGTCAGGTACTCTGCTACCTCTTTTCTTTTCTTTTTTTTTTTCTTTTAAAGATTTTATTTATTTATTTGACAGAGAGAGACATAGCGAGAGAGGGAACACAAGCAAGGGGAGCAAGAGAGGGAGAAGCAGGCTTCCCGCCGGACAGGGAGCCTGATGTGGGACTCGATCCCGGGTCTCTGGGATCATGACCTGAGCCAAAAGCAGTCGCTTAACCAACTGAGCCACCCAGGTGCCTCTCTGCTACCTCTTTTCATGTAGTACCTCACTGAGATGTCAACTCCCCCCCTCCATGGAATAGGTGCTGATACTTTCCCCAGGGTGTGTGAGGTGAGGAGGTTATAAGACCATCTGATCAGTTGATCAGTTGTGCTGAGACTTGGCTCCTCTTTCTGTGTCCTCCACTTTTAAAGGAGATGGACTTAAGGTTCCTTGTATAGCACAGTGACTAAAATCATGGGCCAGCCTCAAATTTCTAGTATGGGTAACTTTGGACCCCTGTTACCACATGAAAGTCCATGAAAGCAGAAAGTCTAATCTGTTTACTTCATTCCTGTATCTTCAACCCCGAGAAAACTACCTATCACAAAGTAAATACTCTATACATCTTTGGTGAATAAATGAAACTTATCTAAGCTAAGCCTCACTTCACAGTATTGAAAATAGAAGAAAACATATCTACCACTAGAGATGTTGGGAGGATTAGTGCCTCAACACACTAAGGCCCTTGGCACCAGGAAGTGTCAAGTCAAAGTACCAATCACTGCTAGGGCCATGATTATTATCCAGCTTAGCAGGGAAGAAGGTTTAGAAACTGACAGAAGTCCTCTTCAGGAGTGGAATGTGCTTCCGTTTGGAATGGGTCCTTCTTGGTGCCCCTGCACCTGAAAATTCTGGCAGGACTGCGAAAGAAAAAACAAAACAAAACAAAAAAATCCCAACACAAAACAGACCTTGTTCCTTCTTTGCAAACTGCGCTCAAGCAATAGCAATTCTAATTTATTTTCGAGTTCTTCATCTTCACTCACATCTTAATACTTCCTCCCATTTCATTTCAATTTATCTTGCTGTTGTTCTTGAGTTTTTAATATGTGTAATAAGTTTATTTTTAGCTTTCCATTTTTAAAGATGATGGCATTTGGGGCTATAAAATTTCCTCAAAGTACAGCCTTAGCTATCGATCATAGATCTCACCATGATATGTTCTCTCTCTTTTTAAAGATTTATTAATTTATTTGAGTGAGAGAAAGAGAAGGGGGAAGCACAGAGGGAGAGAATCTTGGAGCAGACTTCCCACTGAGCAGGAGGCCTAACACAGGCTCAATGTGGGGCTCAATCTCATGACCAGAGCTGAAACCAAGAGTTAGACACTTAGCCACATGAGCCACCCAGGTGCCCTTGCTATGATAGGCTCTTATCACTGCTTTCTAGTTAGTTTGCACCTGCATATTTTATTTCCTATCAAATCCTGTAATTAAGAATTAATTTTTAACTAAAATTTCATATTTCTTGAATAATATACATTTGAAAGTACTGGTTGAGCTGGATTCCCAATAGAATATATAAGTCTTATGAAAAACTAAAGGCCTGAGGTTGAAAATGAGACCTATAACCCTCAGGCACAGTTACTGCATTTCCATCACAAAACACCCAGGCAATGAGGTTGGCTGATCATTTGGGTGGGTCCCTCCCCAGAGGTCCTCCTTTAAGAGGCAGGCACAAGCCTCCACACCTCATCCTAGCGTGTTCCTGCACTGGGAGTGAACCCCAAACTGGGGCATAGGGACGGCTCAGCTCACTGTGGTACCTGTTTTCACACTTAGAGAGAACACAATTTGCCACTGGCCATGAGAATGAGACAACTGAGAGCTACTCCCACTACACCTAAAAAGAATTTTTAGCTTATCATATTGCTACTATAAATTTACCTCTAAAACATCAGATACTATGGGGTGCTTGGCTGGCTCAGTCAGTAGAGCACATGACTCCTGATCTCAGGGTTGTGAGTTCAAGTCCCATGCTGGGCATGGAGACTGCCTAAAAAAATTAAAACGTCAGGAATCCTATCACTATAGTTAACTTATCTTTTTTAATGTTTTAGGAGATTTTCCACTGATCCACCTCCTCCAGATGATGTTTCATTCCTGGGTTCATTATGAGGCAAGTTATTCTCTTCTTCCCCAGACCTCAATCCTGGCCTGCTCCCACCAGTGCTACATGGGCAGTGGCTGAATCTATGAGATGAAAGGCTGGCACTGTCCAAAGCCTAGCGCCCCACCCAGGAATCAGATTCCAATACATCATTAAAGCCTACTTTAGCGAGATCCCCTGAATTTCCAAAACAAGAGACCCCGACCAGGGATGGAACCACAAAATTATTCCATCTTTCCCACATGCTGAGAATTCCTTCACCTCCACCAAGGCCCCCGCTGACTCACTATGTGAGCTTGGGCAAGCCATTTAACCTCTCTAGATCTGTCTCCTCATGAACAAAATGGGTGTAAGATCAATCCCTCTGAACTACTGTGATGACTGAATGGGAGACTGTAAAACACTCAGCATAGGATCTGACATATAGGATGCGAAAAATGTTAGCTTTTCATTATTATTGTTATGGTGGCGGTGGTTAAACTCAGACAAGTTTCCCACATTCTCTTTAAGGCATTCCAAGCTACAGAGTAATTGCAACAGCCCTGGAAAACAAACATAATTTCACAGAAAAATGGGAAGCCTTAAGTATCGTGCTTAGGGGAATTAAAAAAAAAAAGAAAAGCAGTATATATCTACCTATAAACATAATATGATTAAATATTTGTTCATATATGATTAACATAGATATAAATACAAATAACATTTTGGCAGGATATCCTTACGGTATCAGAACTCAAGGTCTCCAAAGTTGCTACTTTGGCTTCTTATTTGTAAGCTTTATACCAATGTGATATATGGAACCAGGGGTTATTTGTGTGTTCCTTAAAGTGTCTCACAGGGGGAACCTAGGTGGCTCAGTAGGTGAAGTGTCTGCCTTCGGCTCAGGTCATGATCTCAGGGTCCTGGGATCGAGCCCTGCATTGGGCTTCCTGCTCAGTGGGAAACTGCTACTCCTTCTCTCTGTTGCTATCTCTGTCTCTCTCTCCTTCGCAAATAAATAAAGTCTTTTAAATAAATAAATAAAGTGTATCACACAAATTCAGTCAGGCTAGGAATTAATGTAGATGATATCTGTCCATCCTGTGTTTGATTTTAAGGACACCGTGCTCCATGTCTGACAATCAGATTCTGTACCACTGTGGGTAATAAGCCAGGGTGCCTAAAAAGTCATGAGGGGTTTCCTGCTTCAGCACCACCCGACAAGATAAGCCAGCAACCACACAAGCCAGACACACACACACACACACACACACACACACACACACACACACTCGGCTCTCAGATGTATTTTAGCCTCAGAATGTTCTTGAAAAATATTTCACATGTTATATAATAAAGCTTGGGATCCCTGGCTGGCTTAGTCAGTTAACAACCAGCTCTTAGTTTCCACTCAGGTCATGATCTCAGGTAGTGAGATCGAGCCCTGCCTCAGGCCCCAAGCCCAGTGCAGAGGATGCTTGAGACTCTTTACTCTCTGTGCCTCCCCCTGCTCTCTCTCTCTCTCTCTCTCTCTCTCTCTCTCTCTCT